>PVKN010000826.1:32666-63175 GCA_004027915.1 Capromys pilorides
AAAAAAAAAAAAAAAAAAAGAATCTTAAGGGTCAGCCAAATAGCTCAGTATATTAAAGTGCCTGCAAGCAGGTACAGTGGCGTGGAATTCCATCCCCGGGGCACACAGAGATGGCAACTGAGACTGGGCACGGTGGTGCACAACTGTAATCCCAGCTCTTGGGAGGCTGTAAACAAGTGGATTACCACATGTCCGATCTAGTAATGATATCCTGAATACCCCGTTCCTGTAAACCCTTCCCTAAAATACAAAAAAAAATCATAAACCTATGTATGAATACAAAACCATGAACTCCTAGAAGATAATAGGAGAAATGCACATGATTAGCATATGGCAATGGCTTTTCACACACAACACCAAAGGTATAGGTCACCAAAGAAAGAAAAGGTCATTTCATTAAAATTGAAAGTTTTTGCTCTCCGAAGTCACTACTGAGCCAGGCATGGTGGCGCATGCCTATAATCCCAGCACTTGGCAGGCTGAGGTAGGAGGATTGATGTGAGTTCGAGACCAGCCTGGGCTACAAAAGTGAGCTCAAAGCCAGCCTGAACTATACAGTGAGACCCTTTCTCAAAAAGACAAAAATAAATAATGGAGGGAGCAGGTCAGGTCAGTAACCACTAGGCATGGTGGTACATGCCTGTAATCCTAGCACTTGGGATGCTGAGGTAAGAGAAGTGCTGTGAGTTCAAAGCCAGCGTAGGCTACACAGTGAGTTTGAGGCCAGCCTGAAATACACAGCAAGACTGGGTCTCAGGAAAAAATGGGGGGATCAGTGGTTGCCAGGGGCTAGAGAAGGGGTGAAACAGCTAAACTCAAGCATTTTTAAGGCAGAAAAACTACTCTATATAATACTATAGGCAGACATGGTGGATATGCCCGTATTCCCAGCACTCAGGAAGCTGAAGCAGGAGGAATGACACAAGTTTGAAGCCATCCTGTACTACATAGTCAGATCCCCCCTTTAAAAAAAGAAATAAAAAAGCCTGCCAGATATTATAATGGTGGATCCATGTCAATATACATTTGTCAAAACCTACAAAATATACAACACTAAAACTGAACCCTAATGTGAGCTATGGACCTCGGCTGACAGCACAGGCTTATCACCTGTGTAAGCAATGCACCACTCTGATGGGAGACATGGACAGAGAGGCAGGCTGTGCATGTGCAGGGGCAATGGTACTTGGAAAATCTTCAGTGCCTTTCCCTCAGTTTTGCTATGAACATAAAATGCTTTTAAACATAAATATTAGTTTTAGAAAGGGACAGCTGACAGTTTTCACAACTGCTGTGAAGGCTGTGGTATGGTGCTTCTATGGGGAACACAATGACAAACTACAGCGGGAAGCAGTGCAAAAAGCGGAGGCCAAGGAGTCCACCGACTCCAAGTCCTTCACCAGCACAGTCTCTCACCTAGCCCAGTACAGCTTCAGTCCTGTTCATGTTCTATCTCACCAGTGGGCAGTGGATGGTAAGAGGATGAATGAAGAGGGGCTTGAGAGTGAAGTGACCTGGTATTATCAAAAAATTCACCCAGCTTCCCCCATTACTGTGACACCTGAGGCTGGAGAAAATGACCTAACTCTCTAGACTATGCTCTCATTTACATGTAGTAGAAAATATCCAGCTAAAACTGCCCTTCATGAAATACTCTTACTGAAATACCTAGAAGATAATGCTATCACAGACATCTTAAAATGATAAGCGTTACAGACTGGAGAAAATCTAGGTACGGCCATAACTTTTACTACAGTGACAGCTGTACAAGAAAAATTCAGTAAGCTGGGTGTAGTGGGGCACAACTATAATCCCAGCACTTGGAAGCTGAGGCAGTAGGGATCACTGTGAGTTGAGACCAGCCTGAGCTAACTAGTGAATTAAAGGCCAGCCTGAATTACAGAAACTCTGTCTCAAAAAAAATTAAAAAATAGAGCCATCAAACAGACTAATGGAAGGTCCCATCTCTGGACAGACCAAAGCATGTGTGGCTGTGCTGACAGGGTTTTAATTTTCCTTTCCCTGTACTCTAAGAAAAACATAATTTTCTGGCTATTCTTTTGATGGTTTTCATCACTGAACTTATATAAACTGATCATAAGCTTTCAAAAAAATAAAAAAAAAAAGAAAGGAGAAAAAAAGAAAGAAAAGGAGAAATATAGGAAGTGAAGGAACAGAATTAAAGATACTTTAACAGAATAAAAAGGTCAGCCAGGGTGTGGTAGCACATGTCTGTAATCCCAGCACTGGGAGGCTGAAGCTACAGAATCACTACTAGTTCAAGCCTAAATAGACGGTTTCAGGCCAGCCTACATTACAAAATGAGACTGTCAATCAATCAATCAATAAATAAATAAACAGTTTTTAAAACACTAAGGAATTTAAAATCCTGTTTAGCATGTTGTTTTAATTCCTACCTCAGTCAGTGTCTATCAAAAAAGGAAACAGGTAGTGACAGAAGCACACTTGTCTAGGTCCTTTCCTTTCTCCTGTCTCAGGTGGCAGACGCAGGGCAGAGCTATAGTTATTTATACCCCCGCACAAGTGGTCTCTGCATGCTCGGCCTGGGCACGTACAGTCTCTGCAGCACCCTTTGCAGCCGGGAGAGGCAGCTGACAGCCTAGACTAAACCAGTGCTTTCCATTCTGACCTGAACAAGGTATATCTGTGAATGTGACTGTGTGGATGGAGGAGAACAAAACAACCCAAAACAGAGGCATCTAAGGTGTCACAGTATGGTGACTGGAAAGGAAGGACTAGGAATGATGGTGTCAAATGAGGCACAAAACACAAGAGTGGAGGAGCTAAGGAAGAAAACTGTCAAGCTTGGAATGTGAACAGACACCACAGGAGGGCAGTGGGGGTGACCTACACACTCCAGGGCAGGGCAAAAGAATCTGCACAGCAGCACCATGGTAGCATGGGATCTAGCTCATTGGCACAACCAGGGACAGAGAGAAAGGGACAATATACAGTCAGTCACTCCCCACAGCATCTTAACCAGGCTTCCTTCACCAGAAGAACCAAAATGCTGTTAGGAAAAACTCTTCCCTTCAACAAACAGACAAAAACCCAAAAACAAGCTTTCTCTCCAAGAAAGCAAACACTACAGATCCAATGTCCTATCTGGACTTCAGTTGTCCCTTTACCTAACCTTTCCATCTCAAAGACAATAAAGAAAGAAAAAGGTAGGAAATCATTCACCTAGGATGGCTGGGCACATCTGGAAGGGGCAGAGAGACACTTCATATACCTTGTACAACTCTGGTTTATGACTTTCCTTCCCCTCACCCAGGAGTGGATGACAAAAGCTAAACTCTGAGGGAAGCTGTGTATTTTTTGAACTGGGTTTTCACTGTGTTGCCTGGGCTGGCCTGGAACTCCTGGGTTCCAAAGATCCTTCTGAGCAGCCAGTACTACAGGTAAATACCACGCCTAGTCCTGATACATTCTTGAAAAAAGCAAGCAACCCTTTTTTTTTTGTGGGACTGGGGTTCAAACTCACGACCTTGCATTTGCCAGGCAGACACTTGTGCCATGGAACTATCTCCCCAGCCCCAGAGCAAGCAACTCTTATTTCACGTATTTTGTAATTTGTTAACATTTTTGACTGTTCATTAGTTTTGAGTGTGGTTGACTTTGTACAAAAGGAGTTATGTTCCCCAGTGATTTGCCAATCACAGAACTCACTATCAAGGACTACAGGTTTGTGTGCCTATGCCTGTCCAGCATCCCTTTCTCCCTACATCCGTGAGCAGGAGGACAGCTGCTTCAGCATCAGGCTGGAATCACTGCTCCAGCAAGGTGCAGCTACAAGAGGCCACAAGCACACCAGACTTCCCAACATAGGACATGTCTGTTCTGCTCATAACTTTATTTTCTAAAAATTTAGTATTTAATTTGTAGCTTTGCAAGCCTATTAAATTATATACCTCCAATGCTTAATCCAACCCAGAAGGCATACATGAGAAAGGCGGAGAGCTCGCCCACCGTCATGTGAGCGCTGCCCATCAGCAGTCCTCCCTTGTAGAGCACGGAGAGCACGATCAGGTTCCCAGAGAGCCCCGTCTGCCGATGGAGAAAACACACAACTCAGGCAAGACCAGAGGCCTCCCAGGAAGCAAAACCCATGAACAAGGCCTCTGGCTTACTTTTCTGGACAATAAATTTCAACTGAGTTTCAAATAAAGGTTTTGAAATGTTTGGTATATTGACAGAAATAACAACGTTACCATGAAAACCCAGCTGCTAAGTCACACACTGGGTCTCACTCTTGCTCAACCTACTCAGCTTGCAAAGGGAAAAAGCAGCCTCAGGGATCTGCTCTGATTACAGGGAGAGCGGACGTCTGTTCTGTGCAGCATGTGCTCTGATGAGTGCCCTCTACAAGGAGGGGCTGCAACCCTGGAGTGGGCTCTGGTCGGTGCTGCCCTCTCTGGGCCACTGCTTCCTAGCCAGTTAATTGTGGCAATGGATGGATCCCCTCTAACTAGTTTTCAAGTGTTGACACATCATGGATTTTTCCCACATTACAATCTCCTATTTATCTATTTTAGTGTCCTACTTGAGCTACTTTGTTCTCTTTCTCTCTCTCTGCAACTCAGCCCACCCTGAGGGCACGGTTGGCGTGGCATGTGGTACCAAGGATCAAACTGAGGTCCTTTACAGATGCTTAAGCCTGCCTAAGCAGGCACTTTAGACCATGAGCTATCTTGCTAGCCCCATCTCTCTCGTCTTTTTGAGACAGGGTTTCACTATGTAGTTCAGGCTGGCCTTCAACTTACTACAGTCCAGGCTGGCCAGCAACTAACAGCAATCTTCCTGCCTCAACTTCCCTGTTTTAATTCATTTTAATCGATTTTTTATACTTCTTTCTTGACGTGTATTTAAGTTATTCTGGCTAATCCTCAGTAGGTTTCAAATTTGCCCTCCTCAGAACAGCTCAAAATCATTCTGTCCAAATAGACTATGGCCCCGGGTCCAGAGCTCTAAACAGAGCTGAGGATCCCTGGCGACCCAGTGGCAAGTAGAGCCTGTGTAGCTGCCTGTAACCACTCTGGTAAAGAGCCCCTGACCTTGCCATCCACCACATCCTCCCTAAGCACGTTTACCTGGTTTTCTAACAATGACGAAGTTATTCTTAGCTTGAAGTAAGATAAAATGATTTCCTACCATGGCATAAGCCACAGAATAAAAATCTCTCACCATTATAGCATCTGCCCTTCCCAACCTCCCCAGAATGTTTTGCAGTCTACATACTGCTCCAAAGAAGCCAGCCCGAGCGAAGGCTTCCTTCCTTGCTAACTGCAGCACGTGGTCCACGCGGCCGCTGTACTTCTCTACCTCCGTCATCTCTTTCCCAAAGGCACGGACAGTTCTTATGTTCCCAATGCGCTCCTCAGCCAGCTGTGAGGGTGACAAACACATGGCCAGGAGAAAGGGTCACATTTCAATCTGGAAGCAAAATTAAAATGTGATTCTTATTTAAAACTATCAATGAAAAGCCACTGGAGAAACACTAAGCTAGGAAAAGGTAAAGAAAGAATATAGAGAAGAATCGTACTGTCTAGAGAAGTGTAAGTATACCTGCACATTCCACACATACAAACAAATACATGATGAACAGATACACATGATGAATGGCTAATAGGACAGGAGAGAAAAAAATGTACATTTATTCAGAGATAAAGAAATAGATTCCAAAATGTTAAGACATTAATTCTGAGACATGATCTGTATTTTTATACTTTTTGTTATATTTTCACACTTTCCAATAATAAACAAGCATGGTTTTTGAAACATAAAAACATATTTTTAGCTTTTTAATTTTTTTTTTTTGTCTTTTTGAGACAGGGTCTCACTATGCCGTTCAGGCTGGCCTTGAGCTCACTTTTGTAGCCCAGGCTGGTCTCGAACTCACACCGATCCTCCTGCCTCAGCCTCCCAAGTGCTGGGATTATTTCACTTTTTTTAAAAAAATGTTCTTTTAACTTTTATTTTTGGCTGTGCCAAGGATTGAACTGCAGCCCTTGCCAGTGCTAGGCACATGCTCAGTACACTATTTTAAGTCTTAAAAAAACTGTTACTATACAACACTGCAAAACTAGCTTTACTAAGCCAGGCGTGGTGGCACACACCTGAAATCTCAGCATTTGGGAAGCTGAGGCAGGAGGATCAGTGTGAGTTTGAGACCAGCCTGGGCTACAAAAGTGAGCTCAAGGTGCATAGTGAGACCCTGTCTCAAAAAGACCAAAAAAAAACTAGCTTTACTGAATTAATGAAGGATGTAATGTCATCTAGAAACTATTTCTAAAATTTACTAGTTTTCTGATCCTACCAGTAACAGAAATGGTAAGAAGGAAAAACTGACATTATGTTGAATAAAATTGGATGTTGTCTAGGGTGTAGATGGAAATACTCCAGATGTAGGGTACTTTACGTTCAGGACCTGGGGGCCAAACATTAGGAAAGAGATAAGGAAAAGGTACTCCTTTTACTTTTGTACTAGGAGTTGAACTCTGGTAGCACTGATCTATATCACCAGCCCCAAGTTGCCCACACTGGGCTTTAACTTGCCATCTTCCTACCTCAGCTTCCCAGTACAGATGGCAAAGGTATGTGCCACCATGCCCAGCAGGAAGGTGCTTTATGAAAAGCTCACATACCTTTGCCCACAGCTCTGCCTCTGGGCCCATTCTCCTAGAGCTCATGAGCATGGGAAGGCTGTTACCTGTGTCGCTTGTGCCAGTGAGTCCTGTGTGGCTTTGCTCAGTTTCCGCAGATAACGGCCATAAATCACAGCAAGGATGGACATTGGAGGGACCACACTTAAAACAAAGGTGGCTAGACTCGGTGACACAAAAAACTGTCAAGAACAAAAACCAAGGGGTATTTGTCAGGTAAAGTGGGGAGACCTTCTCACCATCTAGTGTGTACATGGAAACAGACTGGAAAGTGCTGTCCCAAGCTGTGCCTCCTGGGTGGCTGGACTTCTCAGACATCATAAAATCCCACAAAGGATTAACATGACAGGGTGCTTCTGATGAGAGACAAAATGGTTCCCCCTCAGAATAATTCCAGCTACATTAGGCTACCTTATTCAACAGCAGAGGGCAGACAGACCAGTCATCCAGCAGGGTGGCCCCTTCAGCTTCATAATGGGCAAACCACACTGAGACTTCTTTTTTTTTCTTTTTTTAACTTTATTTATTTATTTATGTTATGGATGGCTCAGCCTGCCCTGGGGGTGAGGCTGATGCAGCATGTGGTGCCAGGGATTGAACCACAGTCCCTATGATTGCCTAAGCAGGCGCTTTAGACTGCTGAGCTATCTCGCCAGCTCAACACAACAAGACTTCTGAGTCTGGATCCCCTTGAGACCTTTAAAGACCAGAATAATGTGCCCCACTGAAGTGACTAAGTCAGAGAAGTCACTAAAACCCTGAATCAAACAATAGTCAGAAGAGGCGATGTTAGAATCTGGTGCTCTGGGCCTAGGAGTCTGTGCAAAGGAAACTAGACCACATCTTGCTCCTCCAGTTTCCAGTGATAATGCCTCAGGAGGCCTCATCATAGTCAAATGCCTGCTACCCTAGGCTCCTATGGATAGACACCCTAACTCCCAGGGTAGCTGTGAGGGAGGATGAGCTTTTGAGGAAATGACTAACATCAGAAGAGGCCTGGGGAGGTAGAAGATGGGCTCTGGCGCAGAGGGAATGTTCTCACAGCAAGGGACACTAAAGCTCTTTCCCTAATGTGAGTACACAGCAAGACACTGGCTGCCTCCAGGGCAAGCAGAAAGATCTCAGAATACCCATGGACTTCCAGCTCTAGGATACTGAGGAATAAATGTCCATCATTTAAGACCCTGTCAGTGGTACTCAGTTATGGTGGTCTAGGCAGATCAAGACAGACCCTTTGAACTGGCTCACTACATTGAATTTTCTTCCACTATTACAGAAAAAGGGACCCTGAGTATACTTACGAGTTTGACCTCTTTCTGAACCCTAGAACCATTTGCATTTGGAAAACCTGAAGTTAAGGATAGAACAAATCTTCTTTGAAAGTCTACTTCCCGGCTTCCCTCTTCTGTGTGCGCGCTCTCTCTCTCTCTCTCTCTCTCTCTCTCTCTCTCTCTCTCTCTCTCTCTCTCTGTTTTTTGTGTCTTTCACCATCATGAACTATTGTCTCTCTGCCACGTGCTACCTTGTCTTAGAGCCAGCCACTGTGGACTGAAACTTCTACAAATTAAAATAAATTGGCTGGGAAAACAGGAGACCTTAAAACTTTTTTCCATGCCGTAAATCAGACCTAACAGGCTGACTATGGCTTTACTCTTCTCCTCCAGCCTGACATGGGGGACTGAGAGAGGGCGAAGCCCCAGCTCTCCCAACATGTGCGGAAGGGCCAATCCACTGGACCAAAACAGCACCATGCAATGTGAGAGCCTCCTTGGCATGGGGCACTTGATCTGTGGCACTTATGATGGGGAAATACATCTGTGATTTTAATTACTTTAAATTTAAAACCCAATATTCCATTCAGTTATTAGGAAGCTTGTTTGTCTTTTGAGACAAAATATTGTTACGTATTCCACGCTGGCCTTTGAACCCACTGTGTAGCCCAAACTGGCCTCAAACTTGCAACAACCCTCCTATCTCAACCTCCCTACTGCTGGGATTACAGATGTGCATTGCAACCTTCTGGGAAGCTTTTTTTTTTTTTTTTTTTGTCTTTTTGAGACAGGGTCTCATTACGCAATTCAGGCTGGCCTTGAGCTCACTTTTGTAACCCAGGCTGGTCTCGAACTCCAAACCTCCTGCCTCAGCCTCCCAAGTGCTGAGATTACAGGCGTGTGCCACCATGCCAAGATTTTCTGGGAAGCTTATTTATTTATTTATTTGCAGAACAGGGGATTGAATTCAGGACCTTGCACTTGCCAGGCAGGCACTTGTGCCCCTGAGCTATCTGCCTGGCCTCATCTGGGAAGCTTTTTAATATGCCTGTTATGTCATATGATCTTTTTGATTAGAAATCTGAGTGCAAATCAATCCAGGCATGTTGGCATACACCTATCATTCCAGTACACAGTAGGCTGAGGTGGAAGGATCACTAAGAGTTCAAGGCCATGCTGGGCTATAAAAGTGAGTTCAAAGCCATAATGAACTATATAACAAGAACCTATCTCAGGGGCTTGCCAGGTAGCTCAGTGGATTAAAGCACATGATTCAGTGAACGCACTCAGGCCTTGAGGACTGCAGTTCTATACCCTGCCCCACATGGAGCATGACCCTGTCCTTAAGGTGGCCTGAGCCATCAAAAAAAAAAAAAAAAAAAACTCTTCACTAATTTTGAGTCAGCGAGATAGCTCAGGGGCACAAGTGCCTGCCTGGCAAATGCAAGGTCCTGAGTTCGATCTCCGGTTTGGGCAGGGGGAGAACCTATCTTAAGAGACCTGGAGAGATAGCTCAGAGGAATAAGAACCAACCTGGCAAGTACAAGGACCTGAGTTCAATCCCCAGCCTCACATGTGGGGCGTGCCCTCTTGGCCCCAGATGCAAAAAAAAAAACAATAATCTACCTCAAAAGGAAAAAAAAAAAAGCAGAACAAACATTTTCAATGAAAATCTTGCATTCAAGTTATAATGCTTTATAAAACATCAGATTTTTAAGTCATAATATGGAAAAACTATTATGAAATATCTCATCAGCAACTTCTATGTTAATTACAATAATAATTGTTAGAATAAAATTTTGTTTACAGGGGACCACCAATTCAGGAACCCCCTCCTGTCCCTTTCTCAGACAGGAGCTTTCTTTCCCCTAATAAATCTATTCTGCTCTTTTTTTCTGTTTTGTTTTTTGTCTTTTGTCTTTTTGAGACAGGGTCTCGCTATGCAGTTCAGGCTGGTCTTGAGCTCACTTTTATAGCCCAGGCTGGTCTTGAACTCACACTGATCCCCCTGCTTCCCAAGTGCTGGGATTATAGGCAAATGCCACCATGCCTGGCTAAAAAATTGTTTACAATGGATTAAACACTGCTGAAATTAATATTGTTTCCTTTTGCACCTTAAATATGGGTAGCAGAATATTATCATCACATATATGGATGGCTTTTGGTGTTTTCCCATCAGCCAACAACATTGCTCTAAATGCAGACACTGCCTAAGGAAATGAAGGAACAGATGAGATAGGTAAGCTAGCCTGGAGGCAAGCAGGCCATGGCACAGAGCCCTGTAGGCTATGGGAGTACAGATCACCCCACAGGCCGAGAGTGCAGAGACATTCGCCCTGTGGGCTGTGAGGCACCACAGAGCCCCCACCCAAAGCCCATGGCAGAGACCCCCCCCCATAGGCTGTCGGCTGTCAAGTATGAGATCCTGGGGACCGTGGGAACAGTGATTCCTACAGGTGCATGGCTCACATGCACAGAAGACACGTGACCCACTCCCCGAGACCTGCTCCTCAGCTTGGTATAGTTGCTCTCCCTGCTGCTTCACTCCAGGTTTACATATGCTCAGAAAACCCCTCTCTCCAGATAGCACCCATTCTGCAGAGGTATAAGCTAGGAAGCCAGGCAGCACAAGGCCACCCCCATGTCCCCTCACTGTCCAGCCTCTAGGACAGTGCCTGATGAGAGTTCACCAGGCTCCTGTACCCTCCAGACTGGAGGCTACCAGGGAAAAGGGCAACTTACCATCATGCCCACGCCCACTGAGGCCTGGGCTCCAGCCCTGAGCCCATCTGAAAGGTTTTCAGTCACTGAGCGCCCTAGCAGTGCAGTGTCAGATGAGAGGCGGTTAATCAGTTCTCCTGTGCGAGTCTTATCAAAGAAAGCAACCTCCTGCTTCAGGACGGAGGAGAACAGTGAGGTCCGAAGCCTGTTCACAATCCGCTGGCCTGCAAAGCAAAGAAACCAGCTCATGGCAGGAACAGCAACCAAAACCATCAAAGTCGGTGCCTGACATGCAGCCACTTGGCCTGGTACCAGAACCAGGAGGTCTCTGTTGCATGGATCCTACTAGTACAGACAGAATGACTAACCATTGTGTACCAAAAATCACCTTTAATAAATATAGCTATGGGTATGGAAGAGGCAAAGACAGTAATAAAACACAGCATGACCAATATACATTTTAAAAGTATTATCCACAAAGATTGTTTTTTTTTTTTTTTTTTTGTCTTTTTGAGACAGAGTCCCGCTATGCAGTTCAGGCTGGCCTTGAGCTCACTTTTGTAGCCCAGGCTGGTCTTGAACTCACACCGATCCTCCTGCCTCAGCCTCCCAAGTGCTGGGATTATAGGCGCGCGCCACCACGTCTGGCTCTATTCACAAAGTTTTATTGCTTTAATTTCTACAAGCTAAGTTTGTTTCTTGCTGACAATCCTTTTTTTTTTTTTTTTTCAGAACCAGGGATCAAACTCAGGACCTTGCACTTGCCAAGCAGGACAATCCTCTTCTCCACTGAAATTCACAATGGCAAACACTAGTTAATCATCCATGGAGAATGCTATTAGCTGTCTGAGACATAGAGAACTTAGGAGGCAGTGTCTGGCTTTGCCAGAGTAACAGGCCTCTCCACAGAAACTGTGCAAGCTACCATCCCAGCCCACCACACAAGCACAGAGCAAACAGGTTTCTGCAACACTCTGAAGAAGTCCAAAATTCCACCCTGTGGCCAAGATCCTTGTCCTTAAACCTCCTATTAGGATGGATTTGGAGTTTGCCCCTCTGTTCAAGTCTGACCTTGAAAAAGAAGAATGAGAAGAGAAAGCTTGGTCCAGAAAAACATATTTGGCCTTCTCTATCCAAAAACTCCCCACCAGATGTGATACAGGACAGGAGATTGGCACTTTGGGAAATGAACTCTGAGGCCAAATCAAACACAGGTCAGTCCCCTCATCTTTCTAAGGGTGCAGAGATATCCCTCACCTGAGGACTGCATGAGGTAGACTCGGACGGCATTAGCAGCAGCTCCACACAGGAACACAAAAGTGAGGCCCAGGCAGAGGCGGGTCAGGTTCTCACCATAGTCTGAGGTGGGGTCAGTGTAAATGATGTCAATGATCTTCCCCAGGAAGAAAGGAGCAGACATGGTGATGACGCTGGACACAGTCAGAAACCCAACAGCAACTGGAAGACAGGAGGTGATGCTTACACTCACACTGCTTGGCACTGGAGCAGGTGTGGAGTTCTGGTGCCCCCTTCCCATAAAGATGGCAGAGCTCTGGGAGAAACATGAGTTTTTAAGTGGAGCATGTGTACTTTTTCCCTAACCTTTCCCCAGGTATTCTCCGATGCCTCCCTAATACCCGACACCATCTGTATTCCTCTTTCCCTATTTGTCTCCTACATTTCCCATCTTCTGGCATTCTAAATGTTTCATTGGTTTATTGTCAGCTATCCATTCTGTTTATTTGTTTGAGACATATTCTCACTACGCAGCATGGGCTGGCCTTGCACTTGTGCCAGTCCTCCTACATCAGCCTTCTGAGTGCTGTGATTACAAGCATGTGCCACCCTACTCAGATGTCATTTCTCCAGTAGGATATAAAATTTTGGTCTGTTTTGTTCATTGCTATATCCTCACTACCTAAGCTCACAGCAAAGGCTCAATCAATCAATATTTGCTGAATGAATGAGTGAAATGAACTTTGGCAGTAGTGGTAGTACAGTTTCATCAGACCAAAGTCCTTTAAAAATCTAATCTAGAAAATCTAGAAAAATAAGGCCTGACACCCCACAAAGTCCAAATTCCTGCTTTAAAAATCATAATCCCATGAACTGTCTGCCTACCCCAATACCTTCAAGATTTCCTCTCACTTTCTCTTCCAGGAGATTTGGTGTTTCTCTTTTAATATTTACATCTTTAATCCACTTTGACTTTAGTGTAGTACATGGTGACAGACCTGGGTTAAGTTTTAGTTTCCAGATGGCTGACAATGACAACAGTTCTACAAAGCACTGTACATGGTTTTAAGGCAAATCCTGGGGGGATTTGACTGACCTTGGGAGATACAAAAGTTACATGTTCTTTTATACAGGTCTTGCTTTAACTTGCCTTTAACCATGCAGCAGAAATGTTTAACCATGAGGCATAAAAAGTAAAGCTAGATTAGTATGTTCAGCTATAAAAAGCTTAAATCAACAGCTTATGACATTGCCAGTTGCCAATAACCTAGTACGATTATGGAATATTGGACTATGTACACAACTACTTTCTCTTAGTTCCATGAGAAGAAATTTTTGTACCAATAACGATTAGTTATTGAAAAATTATCATGTCTGCATCCTGTGCTCTGAATAACGGCAACTGGAAGACAGGAGGTGATGCTCACACTCATACTGCTTGGCACTGGAGCAGGTGTGGAGTTCTGGTGCCCCCTTCCCATGAAGATGGCAGAGCTCTCGGAGAAACATGAGTTTTTAAGCGGAGCATGAGTGCTTTTCCCATAACCTTTCCCCAGACCTTCTCTGATGCCTATGAGGACAACAATATGCATTACATCAATTATTGGGAATGTATTACTAACGTGTTTTGAAACTGTTGCATTATTTCTTATTAAAAGTAATTTAAAAAGGAAAAAACAATAAAAGATTGGAACAATTAAAAAAAATCATATCTAAATGCACTGGATAACATGAACCTGGCCAAGGGTTGTTTCAGATGTAAGGTTGAGGGTCTTGTTTCCAGGCATCATGTTCCCGGTGACACTGCCCAGCAGGACTGAAAGTCCAAAAGTCATGGATTACCTCTGATTTCACATAGTTGTCTCATGAATGGGAAGAGGTTGTCCTGGTGGCAGGGGATCAGCATACAGTTCTCCCCAAAAGGTAGGGCACACACGAAGCACTATGAGAATCAGTTCCTTCCCTCCAGGTTTTTTTTGTTGTTGTTGTTGTTTGTTTTGTTTTTTGGCAGGACCAGGGTTCAAACTCATGAGCTTACACTTGCCACTCAGGCACTTGTGCCACGGAGCTATCTCCCCAGCCCCGACTCCAGGTTTTAAATCAAAGTTGTTAATCTGGAGTTGGAATCTACATTTTATGAATGAAGTGTTCCATAGTTCCAACTCTTATATTCTTACAAAAAGAAAAAAAAAATTGCTGCATCCAAACTCATTCCAGATTACTCCCCCTCAGGTTTACATTTCAATTAACTGAAATGGATGGTAGAGTAGTAAACAGCCTCTCTGAGATTTGAAGGCCAAATGCTGGAACATAGTAATTCAAGGAGAATAAGGAGGAAAGTGGGTGCCTAGGACCCAGCAAGGATGTAAAGTGAAAACTGAAGCCCATGGGGAGAGCAAAGGGAGAGACCTTACCACAGAGGGAGGAGATGGCAAGTAGTGCCTTCTCGAGAGCCAGGACTTGCTGCACAGGATGGGCAACCTGAACCTGCAGATGCACATGGACTACTGATGATCCCAAAGGCCTGCTCCACACCCGTGGAATGGAGCTGCAGGCACAGTGGACTGCAGTGGCTGGTGAGTTATTCAGACATCTCCCAGGAGAGGGTGACTGGCCTATAGCTGCCTTGGAGAGAGGCCAAGCAACTGGGCTGGCTCTTTCTAATGGGTCCTAGTGTATCGGTGAGGTGGAACTCAACTTAAGTCACAGGTGGTCAAGGAGGCGCAGGCAAGCTAGCAGGAGACAGGTGCAGTACTGCAGGCTAAACAAATCCAGTTCCAGCCTCAGCCAGAAACCACTGTGAACATCAGTAGAACTAAAGGCACAGGCTTTCTGGGCTTATCCATTACCCTGCCACAATCTATGGCTAGCTTGCTGGTTTAATCCACATGGATCTATCTGTCCACTTCATTTACCAGTGACAGCTGACACACTCTGAAGTGGATATTTTTTTCCCTCTTTTTGTTTTTGCTTTCCTTTTTTTCTTATTTGCTCTTGTTTTTAAGAGTGTGAATAATTATTTCTGGTTTTTGTTGTTGTTTTGTTCTGTTCTTGTTTTATTTCTTTCTTCCCTCCTTCCCTCCTGCTTTCTTCACCAGTTTCCCAAAATTCACATAATCTTCCTTTGTCTTCCAGCCTTGCTTCTGAACTCTTCTGCTATTTGTCTATTTTTCCTCTAATCTTTTTCTAATTTTCTCCTTGAAGATAAAAATTACCGCACTGAGGGCATATTTTACTGGGTATAGTGGTTGATACACTGTGTCAACTTGGCTGGATGACTCGGTGGCCTGGCTCCCTGTTGGTGGGAGTCCTGTCCCGGGGTACAATTGGTTCCTCCCTGGAGCAGGAACAGGGCCTGCCTAGGATATGATTGGCTCCTCCCTAGGACAGGATCAAGGGCCCATCCTGGGGCATGATTGGTTCCACCCTAGGGCACAATGGGCCCAGATCAGAGTTACTGAGCACAGAGACTTTCTAAAGGGCTGAGGAAGGAGTCAAGACGTCACTTCCTGGGAGAAGCTTCAGTATTCGCAGTTGGCCTGGACTTCATCGTCTGGCTTGCAGCGCAGACTCTTCAGCCTCCAGCTTGGATCTTTCGCCATCCATCGCAGACTCTTCAGCATCCATCGCAGACATTTTAGTCTTCTATTGCAGACCCATCAGCCGATGGATAGAGACTTACATGGAGCACTGCAGTGAGTTTCAGACCTCGGGACTGAATTCTCCAGTCTGGAGTGCGCAGACGCCCTCTGCACGCTTCCTCATCTGACTCTGTGGCTGACTATTGTAAGCCAATCTAGTAACTCCTTATATATTGTATATTTTGTGTTAATATCCGTTCCTTATATCTTTCTGTTCCTCTAAGTAAAACCCTGACCAATACACTGGGTATACTGGGATTGCTCAGGGATGACACAGTACTAAATAGCAGAGAAATAGCCTCTCTGAGATTTGTATATTGTAATTACGATTTTGTAAATTTGAAAATTGTATAGTTGATACAATTTTCTGATTTGTTTTAGATTGTGTTATACAACCACAAATCTAGTTCGTAAGTTAAAGGTGGCAAATTAAAGTTACCACAGTTTTAGGGCCAGTCAAATAGCTCAGAGGACTAAAGCACCTGCTTAGGCAGAACGCAGTGACCAGGGTTTGGTCCCCAGCATGCTGTGCCAGCCCCATGCCCTGGAGCACACTGAGATGGCAATTGAGACTGGGTGTGGTGGCGCATGCCTGTAATCCTCAGCTTGGGAGGCTGAAAAAGAGGAGGATCACTACAGGTCTGATCTGTGAAAAAAAACAAATACAATTGTGATGTATCAAAAATCTAGGGGGCCAGGGAGATAGCTCAGTAGAATAAACATTTGCCTGGCAAGCACAGGGTCTTGAGTTCAATCCCTGGTACTGTGAAAAAAAAAAAATCCTAAAAAAATGTTCTCTTTCTTTTGTTTTTCACTTGAGGGTTATTTTTTTGTCTTTGGTGCTGAGGATCAAACCCAGGGCTTCCAGCTTGCTAGGCAAGTATTCTAGCACTGAGCTAAGTCCCCAACCTCCAGAGATCTAAATGTTGAAACACAAACACTGTTTTCTGCTGAAGTCCATGGAAGACAGAATAGGTAGAGCTCAGGTGTAGGTAAAGACTTTGTGGCATTAATCCTCAGGGCGTGGTGGCACACACCTGTAATCCCAGCACTGAGAGGCTGAGCCTAGAGGGTCACTGTGAGTTCAAGGCCAGCCTGAAAAAAAAAGACAATTACCCGGATCTGACAGGAAATATTACGAAGATTCAACTGGGATCTCATCTTGTTAAACAACAAAAGAAACCAACAGAGTAAAAAGACAACACACAGTGTGCAAAAATAAGTTTAATAGCTGTTTCTCAAAGGACTAGTAGCTGGAATACATACAGAACTCAAAAAATCAGATCTTCCAAATTTAAAGACCCATACCAAACATGGACATCTGAAATGAACAGATCCTTTTCAGATGAAAAAGTGGAAACAGCAAATAAATACATGAAAAATGTATACGAATTAAAACAAGGCTGAGAGTCCACCCCACTCCCGGAAGAATGGCTATCACTCAGAAATCAACCCAAAACAAAGGCTGGTAGGGCTGTGAGGAAAAGGCGACCCTTCCCCATGTTGGCTAAAGTATAGAGACTACCTGGTGCAATCACTGTGGAAGTTACTCAGAAAGCAAAAGGTAGAGGTTCCTTGTGACCCAGTGATTGGTATCTTCCTGAAACAAAAAACATCACGCCCCAGCAATATACGCACACTCATGTTTACAGTGGCACAGTTTGTAATAGCTAAACTTGGAAACAGCCCAAATGTCTATCCACCAATGAATAGATACAGAAGACATGGTGTTTTTATACAGTAGAATACTACTTTGCCATAGAGAAGTATCAGCTTCAGCCATTTCTAGCTAAACAAAGGCACCATGAGACCATACTCTTAAATGAAATAAATGAGACACATGTAAATGCTGTGTTGTTTCCCTAGTGTGAAAAACTGAACGTGCAAATAAGGACCAAAATGTATAAGAGATAATTGGTAAGCGGGAATAAAAAGTTTAAATGTGCAGTGGAACAACACAGAGGGAAGGTGAAATAAAATCAGAGACAAGAAAATTAAGAATATAGAAAGAAAAATGCTAACAAACCTTTTATATGTTTTGTTTTTTAATGGGACGGGGGTTCAAACTCACGACCTTGCATTTGCCAGGCTGCACGTGTGTCACGGAGCTATCTCCCCAGCCCCCAACAAACCTTTTGTAAATAAAGACAGGAAGAGGATTTGGAGGGAAGAGAAATGGGGAAAAAAGATATATCAGATACAGGTACAAATTCCCTATGATGAATGTTATCATTATGTATATCTAAAATGTATTGGGGCTGGCAAGATAGCTCAGCAGTCTAAAGCACCTATTTAGACAACGGCAGTTCAAACCCCAGCACCACATGCTGTGCCAGCCTCACCCCCAGGGCAGGATGAGCTGGCCATAACATGAATAAACAAACAAACAAACAAACAAATAAAGTTATAAGCACTATTATTAAATAAATAAAATGTACCAACTCAGGCAAGCGCAGGGACTGTGGCTTGATCTCCCACACCACATGCCAACCCAGCCCTGCCCACAGGGCAGGCTGAGCTGGCCACAAAAATAAATAAATTTATTAGGGGCTGGGGAGATAGCTCCGTGGCACAAGTGCCCGCCTGGCAAGTGCAAGGTCGTAGGTTCGAACCCCGGTCCCACAAAAATAAATAAATACATAAATACATAAATTTATTAAATAAAAAACAAAATGTGCCAATGTGCCAGGGACCAAGTGCAAGGTCCCAAGTTCAATTCCTGGTACTAAAAAAAAAGTAGCAATGAAAAAATTATTAAAGAGTATGTGCGTATGTATATGTATGTGTGTGTGTGTGTGTGTGTGTGTGTGTACACACGTATGTATTTTGTGATGAAGTCTCACTACTGCTCACGTTGGCTTCAAACTGCAGGACTCAAGCAGTCATCTTGCCTCAGTCTCCCAAGTAGCTGGAACTACAAACATGCAGCACCACACCTGGTTAAAAAAAAAATTATAGTCGGGCATGGTGGTGCAATCACAGCACCTGGAGGCTAAGGCAGGTGGATAGTTGCAAGGTAAAGATCAGCCTCAGCTACAAAGTGAACTGAAGGCCAGCCTGACCCACATAGCAAGATCCTGTCTCAAAAAGACAGACAGACAGACAGACAGACAGACAGACAGACAGACAGACAGACAGAGAAAAAAGAAAAAAATCTGAACTGACAGCTTATGTTATTGCCATTTTGCTTTCTCTTACAAACTGACTAGAAGTAAAAGTTTTCTAACCTTGGTAACTTTGGGTCTTTGCTTTTGTAAAATGATACTAGCGATTAAGAAAGTAGGGGCTGGTAAGATAGCTCAGTGGTCTAAAGCACCTGCTTAGGCAAGCTTAGGCAGGCGCTGGGGACGTCGGTTCAGTCCCCAGAACTACTTGCCATGCCAGTCCCGCCCACAGGGCAGGCTGATCAAGCCAAAAAAAAAAGAAAGTACTGAGCTACAACATTAGCCCACTTATATTATTTTGAGATAAGGCTTTACTAAGTTGCCTGGGCTGGTCTTCAACTCTCATTCATCCTTCTGCAGGCTCTCAGTAAGTGGGACTATAAGGGTACTGCCAAACCCCTATCTACCCAGCTGGTTCCCTACACTCCTATACTCAAGTTCTGGCTGTATGCTACTGCCTTCTAGGATGAATGAGTAATTCCACCTTGAATGTCAGGTTCTATCTCCAGCCCTTGATATGCCCAGTGCAGGGTGATTCTTCTCATATTTGCCTCTACCTTTTCCCTGTGGCTGAGTAGCCTGCTTGCTCCCCTCCCTGCCTGACTGAATCCCAGCCACTTCCTGTCAATACCTGACACATCTTTAAGCATTCTTCCACTATTCTCACTTTCCCAAATCACAGCACTCAAAGGTGAAAAGAACCTGGTCATGCTGGCACACACACTAAAGGAGGCTGAGGCAGGAGAATCTCAAGTTTCAGCCCAGCTTGCACAACTTAGCCACTGAGTGAGAACCTGTCTTTAAGAAAAAAAAAAAAAAAAAAAGAGCTGGGAGATGTAACACAGTGCAAAGGCCCTGGCTCCAACCTCCAGGAGTGTCACGCCATGCCAGCCCCGCCCACAGGGCAGGCTGAGAGAGCCAAAAAAAAGAAAGTACTGAGCTACAGCACTAGCCCACTTATATTATTTCGAGATAAGGCTTTACTAAGTTGCCTGGGCTGGTCTTCAACTCTCATTCACCCTTCTGCAGGCTCTCAGTAAGTGGGACTATAAGGGTGCTGCCAAACCCCTATCTACCCAGCTGGTAGTGCGTGCACACACACGCACACTCACAGACAGACACACACACACACACACACACACACACACACACACACAGACGCTTGTCCTGCCTCAGTGAAATACTGTCCTGTCGAGATGTCAAGAATCAGCAGCTCTCCTTGCAACTACAGTGTGCGCACTGTATGCCCTGCAGTCACTTGAAAGGAATCCTCATGAAATCCAGCCCCAGCTCAACAGATGGCAGATTCTAGGAATAGTCCTGATCTCAAAACATACCACTCGTAACAGTAGCTCAAAGAGGAAGAGAAGAGGTGCCCTCCAAGCCCTCCACACAGGTCTGAACCAAGCACCGGTGGGAGAGGGTACACTGTGCTACCACAGCCCAAGGAGCAACCCACCTGGCAAGCACCGGCCAGCTATCTCTCAGACCTAAGGTACAGCACACAAAAGGTGTCCTAGCTGGCGTCATTCTCAGGACGCAGCACCCTCGAGGGCCCCCACTCACTGGGAGGGCTGAGCCAAGCCTCCACCCAGCCTCCCTATCATCTGGCACTGGACAGCAGATGAAACGCCTGCTATCTGGTCAGTGTGCACCCAGCTCCGCCTGCACCCTCTGAGGGGCCCTGTGGCTAAAAGGGATAAGAAGTTATCAGCACAAAAGAGCTCTGGACAACTCCACAGACCAAGTGACTACAGCTGCCATGCAAGGAGCAGGAGGATTGGAGACCACTTCAGCCCTGCCCCAGACAAGCACTTGCTCACATTTCATAGACAGGTCCTATTTTCCAAGGTTCTGGTACAAATTACTATCCAAGTTTTCTATCCACGTACTTCAGGGCATACTCTACACCTGGAAAACCACTAAAGTCAGTGGAAGGATTGTTATTCAAAGAAAAAACAACTGTGAAAAGAGATTTTTACGGTAATTTCCTAAAACTTAAGATCAAAATTCTCTTCACTTTGGCATTTTCAGTCGCTTGTCTTAAAATTAAAGACACAGGCAATGGCTCTGTGCCTGCTGCATCTGAGGCATGCCATGGCCTGTGGCCTCCCTTGGGATGATCAGTTATGAATTAACAGTGGCAATCCTACTTCCTCTTGGTCCTGCAAATATCAGCAATCAGAGTGGATTTTGCATGTAACGTACAAAGACTTCTAGGGAAACCATAAACTGTAAAAGCAGGCTTTCATCAGATTTCCTCACAACATATGCATACTTCTGTTTAAAAAGTTAGGCTGTTGTAACTTTCCAAGATGGCCCACACTGTTCCCCAAATGCAGTGTGTACTTTTATTTTTGCTTTTATCCTCTTTTTCTTTTCACTTGGCCCAAGTTAACTCTGCAGAGCCAAACTAACTAACTTACTTTCTTTCTTTCTTTCTTTCTTTCTTTCTTTCTTTCTTTCTTTCTTTCATACTGGAGATAAAACTCAGGACCTTGTGCTTTCCAGACAGGTGCTTATACCAGTGAGCTATCTCCCCAACCACAGAGCCAATTTTAACCCCACTCTTCACTCACTCTTTCTTGCATAAACTTTGTCACTATTTTTAAAAAAGTTAATGGGCCAGTGAGACAGATCAGGGGTCTAAAGCACCTACTCAGGCAACCACAGAGACCACCCCCAGCACCAGGGCAGGCTGAGCAGACACTAGCGTAACATAAATAAATAAATACATAAAGTTAAAAAAAAAAAAAGTTAAAACGTAGGTGTGGTGGTGCATGCCTGTAATCCCAGCACTCTGTGGGTAGAGCCAGAGTGGGTAGGGTTTAAGGCCAGCCTGAACTACAGTGAGACCCTAAATCAAAAACAAAAAATAAAAATAAGTGAAAAACCAAAAAAAAAAAAAATTAAATAAAAATACAAACAACATTTTAAAAAGTCAATGTGCCAACCACAGGCTGGTTCCTCAACTCACTTACCCAAGGTTTTAGCCAGCTCTCAGAATGAAATAAGCAGTAAGGAGCTGCTAGTGCCTCCTTCAAGTCAGTGCTCACTGAAAATTCTGGGCAGCTCAGGAACAGGGAAGAAGTCACTAGTCCAGTGGTTAGAAGTCACTAGTCCAGTGGTTACAAGGCAGGTCTGGGGACAGCAGTGCCAGCAAAGCCTCACTCCTAAAGAGCCTCGACAGTTAATATTTCAAAACTGAAAACAAACAAAACCAGACTTCCCTCCTGACGACCACACCAGGTAGGCTGGGCACCAGCGCCCGGGGCTCCAGCGTCCAGCTGCCCCGCTGAGCAACATCTCTCTTCATCTAAGGCAGCTTTGCTCTGTGCTACACACAAGCCAGGAGCAGGACAGAGAGATAAGTTAGGCACAGTTGCTTTGTAGTTTACCATCTCAATTTTCTCTCTTAAAAGAGGAAAAAGGACAAGGAGCTTTCCACTAAAATCTACTACGAAGTAACTCTCTTCATGCCTAAGTACATCAAGACTCCCACTAGACTCTTGTACAAGCAGATGACAGGTGACACCTACCTGTCCTCAAAAGGTACACCTGCCCTAAATCCCACATCCTTCCCCAAAAGGGCATTTTCTACAGCAAGAGATGTGTGACAGGCAACTGCTGAGACTCTCTGGGTATTATATCCCATTATAATGATTTTCTTAAAGTTCTCTTCCCCTAAGTCAGGACCACTCATTTTCTGTTGGCCACGGCAACCCCACAGACAAGGGCACAACACATTTTTTGAACCTGCACTCTTTGCACTGAGCTATATCCTCAGTCATGCTTTTGATTTTTTTGAGACCAAGTCTTGCCAAATTGCTAAACTGGCCAGGTTGGAAGGGGCTCCACTTAGGACCACCTGCCTCAGATTCTAGAGTGCTGTGATTATAGGCATGGGCCACTGCATTAAATGCATTTTTAAAGATGGGCCACTGTATTAAACGCACTTTTAAAGACAGAATGAACATTTAGAAAAACCTCACTGGGTTTGGGGGAGCACACCTGTAATCCCAGCACTTGGCAGGTGGTGAGAGTCAGAGGCCAGCCTGAACTGCATAGTGAGACCCTGTCTCAAAAAGAAAGAAAAAGAAAGACAAAAAGACAAACTTCAAGAATTTCTAAACTTTCTCAGTCTCTTATGTTTAAAAATTCCTCCAATCGTGACTAAAAAATAAGCTGTGGAAAACTTTATTTGGATGTTTAAAAAAATTCATTTTGATTTCTTTTAAAAAGCTACTCAAGGAATAAAAAAATAAAAAGTTATTCTATTGTATTAAGGTTTCTCTGGCCAGGGTTTAATGCCACCATCCCCATCAAGT
Organism: Capromys pilorides; assembly: GCA_004027915.1. Taxonomy (NCBI): domain Eukaryota; kingdom Metazoa; phylum Chordata; class Mammalia; order Rodentia; family Capromyidae; genus Capromys; species Capromys pilorides. Next base: position 55,711 of record PVKN010000826.1, read on the forward strand.
GCCACCATGCTCACCAGCCAGAGAAGTGACAGCCCTCTAGTCTAGGGGTTCAAACAGTGTCCCTTTACCATGTGAAAATTTTGCAAACTAGCATAAATGCATACTACAAGGCATAGATTGGGGTTGTTCTATTTCGTTAATGAGGGGAACTCCAGCTCATTCTCAGAATGCTCCAAAGCGGACACTCATGAAGCTAGGGGCTGACGGACCAAGTTCTGTCGTCCTCGCCCACCACGATCTTTAGGGCACCTGCTGCCTGTCCCCGCCGTCCGAAGCCCCCCACCCCCACCCCCGCGCGGCTCCCTTACCTGACAGCCTCCCTCGCTCAGGGCGCACCAGAGCCAGTAGCTTCCGAACCTCTGAGCGCCCGGCCGCGGGGCGCGCCTGCCTGTCGTCCCTGGGGTCCGCCGCCGCCGGCGCGCGCCGTCCAACCTCTGCCCCAGTCCGGGCCGCCGCCGCGGGGACGCCCCGGAGCCCAGCGCGCTGAGGACCTGGCCGGGCCTGGACTGCGTACCTGCGGGCTGAGGGGAAGCCGGCCCAACGCACCAGGGCACGAGCGAGGGTCACGCCTCCCGGCAGCCACAACCGCAGGCCGGTCCACGCCGGCGGGATCCCGGGGGCACGCGGAGCCGGAGTCCATACCCTGGCGGCTGTGGCCCACACAGGGCCAGACGGCGTCCACGTGCGGGCGGGCGGGCCTCGCCGCGCCAGGAGCAGCAGCGGCCACGCAGGGGGGCCACGCATGGCGCAGCGTCCAAGCCGAGCGCTTCACCGGCCTGCGGGCTGCACGCCCGAGGACACCCCCAGCCCGGCCCGCGCGCAGGGCGGGGACACCGAGCCTCCAGTCCTCCCCCGCCGGTCCCTCCTCGCCCGCAGCCGCCCTCCCGCCCCATCGGACTGGTGCCCCTGATCCGCCCTTCCACCCAGCCCACTCCTGGGCGGTGACTGAACCGAGTCCCCGAGCGCCCCCTCCCGGCAGCGAGCTACAAACAGCCCGACAGTGTGACTGCGCCTGCGCACAGCGGGCGGGCACTTTTTCCGCGCTCCTGGAGCCTCAGCTTATAGATTTAGGCCTTTTCTCGAGCTTAGGACAAACAGAGCGCGCAGGCGCAGTGCGCGCAAGCCAAGGAAGTGGGGCTGGGTGGGAACTTGGTCGTGTGGAGTAGTGTGGCCAGTTCCTGCATTCCACCCGTGCAGAACCCTGGCTGGGGCGCAGAAGCACCGCTGGAAGACATAGCGGGGCACGCAGAGGGTGGCCCAGGGTGAAGAGGACCAGAGGAGATGGAGGGTCCTCGCAGGAAGGGGACAGAATGGCTCTAACAAATGAGCCTGGGCCAAGGGAGGTGGAGTTTCGTGGACTCCAGGGAATACACCGTGAGAATTTTTGTCCCTCCGAGGAATTTTCTCTGAGGGTAGAGAAGCGCTTGCCCCTTTTTATAAAACATAGTTGCAGGAGTAATCCAGATAAAACATTTTAGTCCAATAGTCCAATAGTTTTTGTTTTTGCTTTGTACCAAGGATCAAACTCAGGATCTTGTGCCTGCGAGGCTCTAATACAATAGTTTAAAAGTTAAAGTGAATACAAAGTAAAAAGGACCCAGAACCAACAAAACATCAGAATTCAAATGCAGGACCCACCATCCCCTGAATTTGCACTTCTGGCCTCTCACCCTAGTCTTGGCCCCAGAAACTTCATTTATGAAAAGAAGTACCAGCTTGTAGTTTCCGATGTGATTTTTACATTGTCATTAAAATAAATTTTGTATTATTTATCTCAGTTACTGAAACACATTAGCACTTCTTAAATTTTGATTCCAGCCCAGTGCCTCACTTAAAACTTGCACTAGCTTTTTTTTTTTTTTTTGGAGGACCGGGGTTCAAACTCACGATCTTGCACTTGCCAGGCAGGCACTTGTGCCATGGAGCTATCTCCCCAGCCCTGTGCACTAGCTTTTGAAGTGGGAAATAGGCATCTTACCCCTAGAATCTAGCCCTGTAAAGCCAGGGGGAATGGGGTCTTTCCAGTGCCCTCCTGCAATGCAACCACAATTATGCCTAGCTTCTTACCAATACAGAAACTTAGAATCCAAAGTGGAGGGTGGAGCACAATTCCTTTGATTGTAAGTTTGTCAAGTGACCTCTGAAAAATACAGTTGCTCGTCTTGATCCTGCTACCTGCTATCCTGAGCCCAGAAGAGAGAGTGATAACTACTTGTTTGGAGACAGTGACCATTTTAACTCTACTCTGAGGTTTTTGGTTGGTTGGTTGGTTGGATGGTTAGTTGATTTTTGCTTAGCTTTGCTTTGCCTTGCAAGATCTTGTTATGTAGTACAGGTTGGCCTTGATCTCATTCTGTAACCCAGGCTGAGAAGGCAGACGAAAGATGATCTTTGAGAGGGCCTGGGAGATAGCTCAGTGGAATAAATGCTTGCCTGGCAAGTGCAAGGTCCTGAGTTCAATCCCTGGTACCAAAAAAAAAAAAGAAAGAAAACAAGTTCAGGGCAGCCTGAGACTTATAGTGAGATATTGTCTCAAAAACAAAACAAAAGGGGGCCAGGGAGATAGCTCCATGGCACAAGTGCCTGCCTGGCAAGTACAAGGTCATGAGTTCAAACCCCGGTCCTGAGAACAGGAAAAAAAAAAAAAAAAAAAGCCAACCATGACAATGTTACTGGCTAATCTTTTAACAGCTGGCCAAATAAACATTACCACATTTTGAGGCACTCACCTCTTCATTTCCAGGTACTTCTCTACTAACAAAGAACAAGACAAGCAAAAACAGTGCCAAGGTTTATTTGAAAAAGTAAAATTGAAGGGTGAGGGAGAAACTGGTAAGAAGCAGAGCAAACTTGAGCCAAATAAAAGAAGGAAAAAAAGCACACAGGACAAGTTACTATAAGAAGAGCCACAGTAGGGAGCTTTTTGTGGCATCTGTGCCCTCTTATGCTGTCCACACTTCATTGGAACCTGTGAAAACTTCTACATGTGAGGACCCGTGGTGAGGTCAGTGCTGCGTAGATTCTAGGATCCTGCCACACCTTTCTTCTCAGCCAGTCTAAATCATGCCTTATCCTCTATATCAGTGGCACATGCTTGTGATCCCAGCACTGGGGGAGGCTGAGGAAGGATTGCTGAGAGTTTGAGGCCAACTGGACTGCACTGGAAGACCCTGTCTCAATGAGTAATAATAATAATAATAATAATAATAATAATAACAACAACAACAACAATAAAGAATCTATGTTATTTACCAACCATGGAAATAGTCTGAAAAATAATTATCCCTAACAAAAATGCCAGGTTTCCTGGATGTCTCATGTCTCTGAGCACTTATTGCCCACTTATTCTTTGAGTGCATCCTAGATCTCTAATCAACTTTCTCATGTCTCTTTTACTACTGTTGTCATAGAAATGCATCTGAAGTTCCAGACACTGAAATAAGGAATTTAGCCCAGCCCTTTAAAATACGTATGCAGGGGCCAGTGAGATAGCTCAGCCGACTAAAATGCCTGCTTCTTAGGTAAGCGTGGGGACCACAATTTGATCCCTGGCACCACATGCCATGCCAGTCCCACACTCTGGCAGGCTGATCTGGCTGCAGAGTCCTCGCCTGGAGGCATGCTACTATAATCCCAGCACTGGGAAGGCTGAAAACAGGAGGATCTCTACAAGTCCGAGCTGCATAGTGAGACTCTGTACCAAATACATTTTTTTAAAGAAAAAGAAAGGAAGAAAAAGAAGCATGACACTTTAACAACTAAGACCAAGTTCCTTGGCCTTTGAAAAGGACAAGAAATATGTTGAAAAAGACGCAAGCTGCTTAGAAGGGGTGGGTTAACAGGACAAAATATCAGAGGAACAGAAGGAAGGGTTATGTATTAATGACAAGGGAAGAAGCAAAAGCTCAAATTCTTCTCATAAAACATAAAGGGCTCTCAGTGCTGGTGGTGCTGGGGGTGGTGGCAGTGGGGTGACCCAGGTGTTAAAACTGGCCCTCAGTGAATAGACTCTTAATAGGCTTAGTGACCAACAGGTGTCAAACTCCACAGAGGAAACTTGAGAGCAGTTGTGATCCTGGATTACTGCCAGGCCAATTCCACCTGCTGGACCCTGACTTCTCAGAGGGCAGCAAAGAGGAGGAGGGGAAAGTGGACAACAAGAGTGGGCCACAGAGCACAGGGAGCTACAGAGAGGAACAGGGGTGCCCTGGCTTTCAGTCTATGACCTGAGGGTTGTCAGTTCTACCGAGCATAATTCTTTTCCTGCAGTTCAAGGCTGCAGTTCATCATGTGATAGGCAGGACAGTACCCAAAGAAGAGGCACACACCAGCAAAGGAAAGGAGCTCACTCAGCAGCGCCTTGGGCAGATCAGTATAATTATGAAGGCTTCAGCATCATTAGCTTTCACATTTTCACTCCCACCTCTAAGAAGAGCCCCAAGAAAGAATGTTATGAGTTATTTGGAAACTGGACAATTGCAAATATAATTAACTTTAAAGATGGAGCCATATCAGATTGGTGTCCTTATGAGATGATAGAGACCTAGGGAAAACATCAAGTGGTGCTGAAGGCAGAGGAGTCAAAGGTTGCCAGCAGGTCATCAGAAGCTAGGAAGAGAAAAGGGAGCTGGAGAGATAGCTCAGTAGGATAAGTGCTTCCCTGGCAAGTGCAAGGGTCTGAGTTCAATCCCTGGCTCTGGGGAAAAGAGAAAAAATAAGTGTGTATACATTTTGGGCCAGCGAGATTGCTCAGTGGTCTAAAGCAGGGCCAGGGAGATAGCTCTGTGGCACAAGTACCTGCCTGGCAAGTGCAAGATTGTGAGTTTAAACCCCAGTCCCGCAAAAAAAAAAAAAAATCAAAATCAGTGGTCTAAAGCACCTGCTTAGGCAAGTTTAGGCAAGCTTAGGCAATCATGAGGACCATGATTCCATCCCTGGAACCATATGCTGCACCAGCCCCACCTCCAAGGGAGGCTGAGCTGGCCATAATAAAATACATAAATAAAAGAACAGGAAGGGCCTCCCTGTGGGATTCAGAGGGCACCTAGCCCTACTGACACCTTAATTTCAGGCCTTTAACCTCCAGGATCCTGAAACCATATACAGTTGTTTTAAGCCATCGGTTTGTGCTTATTGTTATTGGTGGTGGTAGAAAACTTACCAATACAACATAAGCCAGGCATAGTAGCATGCATCTATAGTCTCAGCTACTTGGGAAACTGAGGCAAGAGGATCATTTGAGCCCAAGAATCTGAGATATGCATAATTTCCATTCACCTAGGGTAGACACTGAGGTGGATTACCAATCTTGGCAGTTGTGAATAGTGCTGTAGTCAATGTGGGGCACAGATGTCTCTTCATGATTTGAATTCCTTTGGGTGTGCACCCAGGAGTGGGATTTCTGGGTCATACTCCCTGTTTTTTTCCTATCCCATTTTCCCCTTGTGTTCAGAAATGCAAGTACGTGTGTGATGTGCATGTTAACTATATTTTGCCAACTACATTTTATTTGACAGGATTTTTGTTTTGTTTTGTTGAGACAGATAGTTCAGCCTGGCCTTGAGTTTGCTATATTGTCCATTAATTCTTGGTATTCACTTGGCATTTTTTGAGACAGAGTTTCACTATGTAGTCCAGGCTGACCTTGAACTCATGGCAATCCTGCCTCAGCCTCCCAAGTGCTGGGATTACAGACATGTGCTGCCTCACTCACTAGGTAAGCTATTTTTAGAAGGGGACTACCCAATAACAATTTCACAGTACATACATGTATCAAAATATCACTGTACCTCATAATTGTATATAATTATGAAATTAAAATAAAATATGCATGAGCCTAATAGAAAAGTGTGCAAACAAACAAATAAATGAAAGTCAGGTCTGATGGTGTACACTTGTAATCCCAGCACTCAGGTGGCTGAGGCAGGAGTACTACAAGTTAAAGGCCAGTCTGGGGTAGATAGCAAGTTCAAGGACAGCCTGGACTATTTAGCTAGACTCTGTCAGAAAACAACCAAAAATTGACAGTTTCCCTAAAGATTAAAACAATGTTTTAAAGTAATTGTTTTAATTTATAGCAGGAGGCACAAAACAAGATCACAAAGTGACACCTTCTTTGACAAGGTCAGCAAAGATGGAAAACTCCACTGTTGGATGAAGAGGAGGTATAAAAATAGGCAAAGATGGGGCCAAGGAGATAGCTCTGTGGCATGAGTGCCTGCCTGGCAAGTGCAAGGTTGAGTTGGAACCCTGCTCCCGCCAAAAAAATAAATAAATAAAAATAGGTAAAGCTGATATGTATGTGGATTGTTGCAGTTTCTGCACAAAGCACTTTGTGTTTCTGTTGCAACTTTACAAGATTATGTCTGTTGAGCCTGCAATATCTTCTAGGCTTCATATAATCAACTTCATATTCTAAAGCAGCTTTAGACTCAGCAAAATTGCGTGGCAATAAGAAAGAATTCCTGGGGCTGGGGAGATAGCTCCATGGCACAAGTGCCTGCCTGGAAAGTGCAAGGTCATGAGTTCAAACCTCGGTTCCGCAAAAAAAAAAAAAAAAAAAAGAATTCCGAATTCCTGTACACCCTCCCCGCAAGCATGACTTCCTCTTCAGTCAGCATCCTACTCAAGATAGCGCAGCATATCTTTATGTCCCAAAGTCCATGAATGTGTATCACAGGTCACCTCTTGTTTGTTTGGTGTCCTCCCACAGACCAGATAAGCTGGTTTTGCATATTTTGTATTAGGCCAACGTATCTGTTATCATAGAATCTACATCCCTTATTTGAGCAGCATACTTTTATTGTCCTAAAAATCCTCTGTGCTATGTTTATTTCCCCTCTCCCTAGCGCCTGGTACTCACTCTTCCTTTTACAGTCTAGTTTTGCCCTTTACAGAACATTGTATAGGTGGAATCATACAGAATGTAGTCTTTTCACTAATTTATTTTTCTTTTTTGGTACTAAGGATTGAACTCAGAACCTTGCACTTGCCAGGCAGGTGCTTGTGCCACTAAGCCATATCCCAACCCATGTAGTCTTTTCAGACTGGCTTCTTTCCCTTAGCAATATGTTTTTAAGATTCTTCCACACTGGTGCTGGGGGTGCGAATTAGTAGCAGAGCCAGGCTAGCAGGCATACTGAGTGTAATTCCCATACATGTAGACACATACAGGTGCACACACACATTTGATTTTATTGCTAAGTATTATTACATTGTCCAGACGTGCCATAGGTAGTGTATTCATTCACCTACTGAAGAACATCTTGATTGCTTCCAAGTTTTGGCAACTTTGAATAAAGTTGTTATAAAGTCTATGTGTAGGTTTTTGGGAGTTTTGAGTTTGTTTGTTTTTTAATTACATATTTGGTATAGGGTCTCACTACACAGCTCATATTTGTAGTGACCTCCTGTTTTCAGCCTTCCCAGTGCTAGGATTATAGGTGTGTGCCAACATCCCCAGACT
>PVKN010000827.1:0-12367 GCA_004027915.1 Capromys pilorides
GTTACTCTCTGCTCCGGTGAGTTGGTTGAGTTGGTTGTTCTGCCGCCATGAACTGATGCCCTCTGCCCTGTTCCACTCAGCCTTGGACCAGCCGAATATGGACTGAAACCTCCAGCAACTGTGAGCTAAATAAACCTTTCCTTTCTTCATTTTGAGTGTCGGGTACTTGTCCCAGCAACGAGTAAAAGTAACTAAGACACCCTCTCACCTCATCCTGGCCACCTGCCACTGGAAAGTTGGTCCTACCCAAGTGTCTTAGTTACTCTTCTCTCATTGCTGGGACAAATACCGACACCTGAAATGAAGGAAGGAAAGGTTTATTTAGCTCACAGTTACTGGAGGTTTCAGTCCATATTCGGCTGGATCTAAGGCAGAGAGGTACATGGCAGAGGGCAGCAGTTCATGGTGGCGGAACAGCAACAAAATGGTAACAGAGACAACCGACTAACCAGGGCAGCAGAGAGCAACAGAGAATGTCTGTCTCTCTGTCTCTCTTTATATCACATTCAGGCTCTCTGCCTCAGCCTATCCACCTTAGGCCACACCCATAATCCCAGAAGGACTCAGACCATAATCCCATCAGTACTAAAACACATAAACCCAGTGGATCATGAGTCAAGTCTCAAACTCTAGAAGTCCCTGCCCCATGATTGCATGAGGCTTTGGGGGTACAACTAGACATCAACCATAACACCAGGGAAGGCTGGATCCTTCCCTGTCCCAACCAGACGTAGGCATACCCTGGTGGGAGATTCCACCAGCACCAGGCTGAGGCACTTCTAGCTCCTGTGAAGAAAGGGAGCCCTCACCCTCCACCCTGTCCAGAGGGCAGAGACTGCAGCGCCAAAGGAGGAGGACACCCAGGCTTGGACACTGCCTGCAGGACTTCGTCTTCCCTAGAACCCTGGTGGTCCAGCCCTGCTGGACTAGAACTCAAGATGAGTGCTAGCGGGGGAGACGTCTAAGTGTCCACGAGCCATGCCAAGGCCAGCCAGCGGCCAGCTGGGCAGCGTTGGTCCACATGGGGCTCCACCCCTCAGTAGCCATGCCCTCCGGCCATTTCCCTGCCACCCATCTTTCTTTATCACTCACGGAGCTGGGGTTGGTGTGAGTAACTATTGGTGCCTGCTTCCTCGGCTTTAGGATATGCCAGGAGAGGTCACAGGGAGACTGCAGTGAGTGCAGCACACCCCGCAGCTGCTGCCCACCGCCCGCTTTTGCTGGGAGGCCGTTTCCCAGAATCCTCTGCTCCCAGCATCCCAGAGCCTCCAGCCAGAGCCTGGGGTTGGAGAAACAGTGTTTGGGTCGGCAACTGTTACAAGACTAGCGCAGTGCTTCCTAACCGTGCCCAAGGGACGAAGCAAAATAAAATACTAAATTCTGTCACATTTCAGTTCAGATGCATGACAACACATTCTCAGTACAGCCTACAGGCCCTGCGATGTTTTCTTTTCTGAGATGGTCTCGCTATGCAGTTCAGATTGGTTTTGAACTCACTGTGTAGCCCAGGCGGCCCTCGGGTCTGTAATGATCCTCCTGCCTCAGCCTCCTGAGTGCTGGGGTTCCAGGCCTGAGCCTTTCCACAGCAGGAATCCCACACAACCTTGAAATATGCCAATGCTATGGTGCTTCTCAAATGCAACTTGGACCAGGCTACCTGTATTTTTTCAGGCCACCCTGTGAGTCCGGGTGCCCAGGGAGAGGAATGTGCCAGGGTCCCTTAGCCTGCTGCATCCCACACAGTGCTGTCACACTGCAGTGCCACTGTCACAAACACGCTCCTCAGCTTTTTTCAAGATTCTTGCTCAGTGCCTTGGGTTTTGACGCGGGGCTGTTGTTTTGTGTTGCTTTTTCTTTTGTTTTACAGCGCTGGGCTCAAATCCAGAGCTCGGTTTCTTACTTAGGGTGTGCACCTGTGGAGCCAGGAGCCTCAGTTTCTCCTTATCCTTGAGCAGAAGCATCCACTGATTCTCAGTCCTCAGGAGGAAAATCGAGGACCGTCCATGGCACTGGGTGGGCAGGAGGCTGCAGTGCCCCAAAAGAGGCCAGGTCCAGCTCTGACTCCCTGGGAGGGTTCCAAGGCTGGATTTTGGCTAGCGCGGGGTTGGCCAGGACTTCCACGGGCTACCGCGGATAGACAAGGCGGGCAACCGCAAACCCTGCGCTGCCCTACCCTGGGGCTGAGGAGGCAGCGGAAAGCACCGGTTGCGTAGAGAAAACAGCTGCACCCCACCCCCCCCACACACCCCAGGGCTCTGGGCTCGGTTCCCGGCCTGGCCTGCGTGCCTGATCCCTCATCCAGCGTGACTTACGGGAACTCAGTCGCGATCCACACTGTCGGGGAAGCGGCTGGTGCCAGCAGCCAGTGGCTGCGTGCCAGGGCGCAAGAAATGTGTGCCAGGCGGGCACAGGTCGGGGGTGGGCGGTGGGGGATGGGGTGGAGGTGGAGGCGGGGCCGGGATCTCCAGAGGGCCGCCTCTCCCCCTCCAACTCTTCCCCCTCTTCTTCCCCTCCTCCCAACTCTCCCTCTGCCTGACACCTTCTGCACCTCCCTGCGACCCTGGCCTTGTGGCGAGCTCAGACCAGGTCCCCCTCCTGGGGCCCGCATGGACAGATGGACAGAGAGGGACCGAGGGTCGAGGCGCGCGGGCGGGCGGGCGGGGAGCGCGGCCACTACCAGGAAGGGGCGAGGTTCTGGGAAATCAACAAGGGGCGGGGCCAGGCCGGGTGGACTCGGGCCCGCGGGCAGCTCCAGACCCCGCCGCTCCTTGGTCCACAGTCCCGGGGTCGCGATGTGGCGCAGGCCCACCCCGCGCGCGCCCTCGCTGTTGCTGCTGCTGCTGCTGCTGTCTCCGGCCGTGGTGAGGGGCAAAAGGGTCGAGAGACAGGGCTCGGGTTAATCCTGTCAGATGGAATGGGATGGGTTCTGATGGGGATCGTAGGGACCCTGACCCAGGGTCACCAAAGACAGCAATAGAGGCCTCCACCCACCTCGCCGGCCCGGAGGGGAGGTCGCAGAGGGCAGGAGGGAGGGAAGGCCGGGTGGACTAATAAGCCGCCCCGGGCTGCGTGCTGCTGTGCCCACCTGCGCCCGCCTAGGCCCTATGGAAAAGGGGTGCTGGTGTGGGTCAGGGTACCAGGAAGCCCCGAAAGCCAGGTGGGTAGCAGGCCCACCCCACCCCACCCCAGGCCAAGAGCTGGTCACAGTTCCCTTAGAAATTGCCCTGGAAGGAGGGGGAAAAGCAGAATTAACTTCTATGTCTCGAATCCACACTTTTTCTTTAAAAAGCACAAGTTGTACAGAGATGCTCCGGCTGTGAGGGAGGGATGGCTGTGGAACCCTAGATTCCCCATCCTGTGACACCCAGGGCTGGCCCCTCAACAAGTCTGAGCCCTTAGCTGAGAAGTGGGGGGGACGGGTGGGTAAAATGGGGTTTCTCAGTGCAGAAGATACTGGTGTTTGGAGCTGGAGGGTTCACCCCAAGGGGCCCTCTTGTGTCTGGCCTTCCTGTTTTAGGACAACCAGCACGAGCCTCCAGACAACAACCACATGTCCTCTCCCCGACCCAGTCTCTCCCACCCCTTCTCTGCCCTTCTTTTGGGAATGCTCCTGAGTGGGGCCGGACCCACAGTTTTTAAAGAAATACAGTCTTGTGACAAGGGTCACAAGTTCAAAGGTCTGGTGCTGGCCCTGTGAGTGAGTCCAGGCACTGGCGTGTACATGAGAACAGCCTGGTGTGGTGGGTGGCCCACGCCTGTTATCTGGGCACTTGGGAGGCTGAGGCAGGAGGATCCCAGTGAGTTCAACGCAGCCTGGGCTACACTTATTCCACACAGAAACAGAAGCCACGAATTGACCTCCTTTGTGGATGTCCCTCTACCCCCAACCCCCAGCACGGCCCCTCAGGAAAGTGATAGCAGCCCCAGGGTGGCCTCTGGCCGGCCCATTGGGCCGTCCTGGAGCGACCCTCTGTGTAAGCTGCACCTCTCCCTGTTGGGAAATTCTGCAGCAGGAAACTGAAACCGGCTTCTCGCCCCCCTAGGAAGGAGCTTTCTCCAGTCCAGCTGCTCCTGGGCTCCGCTCTGAGGCTCCAGAGCTCCCCTCTAAGGCTCCAGAAAAGCAGCAGCAGCAGGAAGGCAGGGGCGATGACCTCCCTAAGAGGGCACCCACCCAAGCCTCGGTGCCCTCACCCACCTGGCCGGCAGACGGCGCCGCCTCAGACCTGACCACCGTCGCCACAGCCACCAGTGACTCCCCAACCCAGGCCCCGACCCTGGCCCCCACGGCGACCCCCACCCCGGCCCCCACAGAGCCCCCCACCCCGGCCCCCACGGAGCCCCTCTGCCCTCCGCCTGTCACCTCCTGCTCTGAGGCCGACACGCAGGAGGCAGAGGCCATCCTGGGGGACTCACTGACCGACTTTGCCCTGAAGCTGTACCGCGCCTTTGCATCCTCGAAGCGCTCAGAGTCCAACATGGCCTTCTCGCCTTTCAGCATCGCCAGCCTGCTCACGCAGGTCCTGCTGGGTGAGGCCCAGCGAGGGCGAGGAAGGGCTCTGTGGGGGCGGGGGCGGTGAGGGCCCCTTTCTTCCCTCAACAGTGTTTTGTTTAGGGGTGATCCCAGTGCTCTGTAATGCTGAGGCGGGAGGATCCTAAGTTCAGGCCCAGCCCAGGGCAACTTCACCAGAGACTGACTCAGCAAAAAACTTAAAAGGACTGGGGGTGTAGCTCAGTGCAAAGACCCTGGGTTCAAGCCCCAGAACAAAAAGTGACCAGAACAGCGATCCAATAGGCACTGCTATTTGAACCATGGTTCAAAGTGAGGCTGGACAAGAGGGAGGCGAGTCCCCCGGGATAGGGCTGGACTGGGGTCCCGGCAAAGCTGGGTCACCGTGCGAGTGTGGGTGCGCCCCTAGCTCCTCGGAGCCTGAGCCTGATGGCAGGATCCACCTCACGTGGGAGGAAGCAGAGCCCCGCCTGGCGCAGTGAGAAGTCCCAAGAATGATAAGCCCTCTGCCCTCCTGAGGGCGTTAGTAGCCGAGAAATGGCACAAATGCAGTCCCAAGAGCAATGCGGATAGGGCAGCCCCTGGCCTCCCCACGGACTGGAGGCCAGGATGCCTCGAGGGACAGAACGGCAGGCACATGACTGCCTCCCGAGCCCGGCTTGGTGGGGCAAGCCTGCCAGCCCAGACTTCAGGAGGCTGAGGCAGGAAGATCCACACCAAGTCCAGGCCAGCCAGTGCCACATAATGAGACCCCGTCTGGTGTCCCTTGCCTATAGGAGGAGCCTTTGCAAGTCCAAATCAACTAAATAATAGTTCATGTAAAAACAGGCAGGCAGTGGTCAAGCTTGGCTTTGAAAAATGCATGAGACTTAAACAGCAACATCAGCTGGGCCTGGTGGTGCACACCTGTAACCCCAGCACTCGGGAGGCAGAGGCAGGGGGATCGCTGTGTGCTCAAGACCAGCAAGGACTACAAAGTGTGCTCAAGGCCAGCCTGAACCAGGTAGTGAGACCCTGTCTCAAAAAGACTTAAAAAAGAAAAGAAAAAAACAAAACAGTGACATCAGCAAGGAAATTCAAAGCCCTGGCAAAGCCCAACCCTGGGGTCATGCCTGCCCCTTCCGTTTCTCATATGTGCTGCAGGTATGGTGAAATTGGGATGAACGTTTACGTTATTTATTTATTTACTTATTTATTTATTTATTTATTTATTTATTGTGGGACCAGGGTTCGAACTCATGACCTTGCCTTTCACCATAGTAAAAGACACACGGCCATGAATCCCCTCAAAATCCTCCCTTCTCTTCTCTCCTGACACTCATCGAGTCGTCCTGGCCTTTATTCTGCAGCATCTCTGGAGTCCTCTTTCCTGGGTGCCTTTGCAAGATGTGATGGAAAACAGTGAGAGGGCCCGTGAGATGGTTCAGCATTCTAAAGCGCCGGCTTAGGAAAGCTTAGGCAACCACAGGGATCACGGCGGTTCGATCCCCGGCACCACGTGCTGTGCCAGCCCCACCCCCAGGGCAGGCTGAGCCGTCCATGAAAGGAAGGAAGGAAGGAAGGAAGGAAGGAAGGAAGGAAGGAAGGAAAGAAGGACGGACGGACGGACGGACGGACAATACAGAGCTGCTGCCAAGCACCAGCCAGCAGAAAAGCGGCTCATAAACGCCCCTCATCAGCCACCCTTCCCACGCAAACAAGCACCTGTGACTTCAGTCTATCCCCAAAGTCAAAAAAAAAGGTCAATGTTTGAATCCGTTCAGGACACTGAGGCAGCAGGACAGCGCAGCTAAAGACACCTACGAAAGAGGACTCCAGAGCCGCTGAAGACACGGGCAGGCGGTGGGAGGAGCTAGGGGAGGAGCGGGGGGAGGACTCCAGGGATCCGCAGCAACGTGCCTCTTGCCGTAGTACATTTTTTAAAGAGTTGAAACCTTCACGGAAGTTGTCCCCCACACCAAGCATCAAGGCCCTCCCACCCTGCCCTCCTCTCTGCCGCAGGGAATGGTGTCATCCTCCCCCCGGTCCCCAGCAGCCTCTGCCCTTCTCTGCAGGAGCTGGGGACAGCACCAGGAGCAACCTGGAGGGTGTCCTCTCCTACCCGAAGGGCTTCACCTGTGTCCACCAGGCCCTGCAGGCCCTGGTGACCAAGGGCATCACCTCGGCCTCCCAGATCTTCCACAGCCCAGGTGAGTGGCAGCAACCAGGAGGGGACAGCACTGGGAGGGGACAAGAGGGGCTGCGAGGGCTGGGGCGCTGCGGTGAGGGCCGCCTATCTCAGGCAGGGGCCTCTGGAGCTGGTGAACTCTCCTGGCAGGCCCCAGGCCAGGTGTTTGGTCCCTGCCCAGGCTGAGCTCGAAGTTACAGTCGCCCTGCCTCAGCCTCCCTGGGATAGACAGTGAGGCCGTTGGGCCATCTAGGTCAAGGATGTCTTGCTGAGATGCCCATTTTTTTTTTTTACTTTCATGTCACATGAATTTGTCATTCGTGTGTGTCGTATGAGGGGGTGAGCGAGAGCACAGTGGCCGTGTGCGCCATTCCCAACCTGCTCCCCAAAGTCCTTGGGTTCTGCAGACATCCCAGGAGTTCCAGTGTGGGTGGGACACTGGCGGGATGCCACTTCCTGGGACAGGGAGGCCACGGCCGGCCCCGAAGAGCTCGCTGGCATCATGTACTTACGGGTGACTCTGCACAGGCAGCCTGGCCTGTGTCAAACCATTTGATGCCAGAGATTCTCCTCTGCCCTCTGTGGGTGGGTAGACCGGCCACTCCAGGTGCACTACTGCGAGGGGCACTGCTGTCTACAGCGCATGTGCCGGCTGCGGTGACACGGTGCCTCTGACTCTCAAGAACAAGAACAGGGGCCCACAAGATGGCTCAGTGTCCAAAACGCTTGCTTAGGCAAGCTTAGGCAGCTTCAGGGACCATGGCTCAATCCCCAGCACCACATGCTGCGCCAGCCCCACCCCCAGGGCAGGCTGAGCCAGCCGTAACATAAAGTATAAGAGTAAGAACAGCTGTGCCACGTGGAGTTGCTACTTCCAGGGTTGTGAGGAAACTCCATAAAGAGCCCCAAAGTCTACATCACTTTTTAAAAGAACAGAAATGAAAGATAGGAAATAGAAAACAAGGAGAGAGATGGAGAGACAGAGATGGAGGGGCCTGGAAAGAATCAAGATGCATCCGCACGCATGGCCCTAGAGAGCCACGTTATGGGCTGCACACTGGCACTCAGAAAAGGGTCACAGAGCTGGCCCGGCCCTGCTTATCTCCAGGGACACTGAGGGGGACAAATCTGCCGAGATGGAATTTGTCCATCTGTGCGACCCGCAGGCACGCACAGGAAGAGGGATGAAATGAAATATGACTTTTGTTTTGATTTCAATTACATTAGTAATGTTTGCTGTAGAGAAAGATACAGAGAAGAAAGAAAAAGGAAAAAGAAAATATCTGCCTAAAAAATCTTTCTCACATGAGAAAGCTATGGCTCTGTGGTGTCATGAACACCGCTTTTTCCCCACAGGCCGTAAACCAACCTTGCCCTCCGTCCAGTCAGGTTGGGAAGGTCGTAGGGCTTCCGGCCTGTCTCAGTTGCTCTTTTCTCATTGCTGGGACAAATACCCAACACCTAAAATGAAGGAAGGAAAGGTTTATTTAGCTCACGTTACTGGAGGTTTCAGTCCATACTCCTCTGACTCCAAGGCAGAGGGGCACAGGGCAGAGAGCAGTAGTTCATGGCAGCGGAACAATTGCAACTGAGGCAACTGGTTGACCAAGCAGAGCAACAGAGCAGAGTCTGTCTCTGCCTCAGCCTATCCACCTCAGGCCACACCCATAATCCCAGAAGGACTCAGGCCCATAATCCCATCAGTACTAAAACATAATCCCAGTGGATCATGAGTCAAGTCTCAAACTCTAGAATTCCCCGCCCCATGATTGCCTGAGGCTTTCGGGGGACAACTAGACACAAACCATAACGCGGCCACTGTGCACTCCTCCCCGGAAGTCCCGGGTCTGGTGCTGAAATGACGCATCAGCACAGCCAGGAGAAGGATCTCTGGCCTGTGTTTTTGTTGTTGTCTTGAGACAGAGTCTTGCTATGTAGTTCTAGCGGGCCTTGAACTCACTGGGTAGCCGGGCTGGGTGAGAATTTATAGCGGTATCCCTGCCCCAGCCTCCCCAGTGCTGGGGTTACAGGTATGCCACCACAGCCAGCCTTCTGATCTGTTTAGTTCAGAAAAATGTTTTGTTTCAAACACTGTTTTTTCCGGGCACATGGGCCCGGGAGATGAGAAGTCAGGGCATCTTGTCCGGAACCTCCCCAAAGTCTGGCCCCTGCTGAATTCAGGGGAAAAAAAGAGGGCAGAGCCAGGGGCGTGGTGGCGCACAGTGCAGAGCAACCTCCCCAGGCCGCAGGGACCTGGCCAGGATTTGCCGACCTGCGAGCGGCTTAGCTTTTGCCTTGTTCGGGGCTCACGTCTTCTACAGGTGATGGAAGCGCAGGGGGGCCCTCACACCCTGCGGCGCTGGCCTCCCCGGGGCGTGGGGCTGCCCAGGAGGTGCTGGGCCTCACCCCCTACCTCACCTGTGCCCAGACCTGCTCATCAAGGACAGCTTTGTGAACGCCTCGCGGCGCCTGTACGGCAGCAGCCCCCAGGCCCTCAGTAACGACTCCGCCGCAGACTTGAAGCTCATCAACA
This sequence comes from Capromys pilorides, assembly GCA_004027915.1. Taxonomy (NCBI): domain Eukaryota; kingdom Metazoa; phylum Chordata; class Mammalia; order Rodentia; family Capromyidae; genus Capromys; species Capromys pilorides. The sequence goes on from PVKN010000827.1 coordinate 9,208, forward strand.
GCTGGGTGGCCGAGAACACCGGGCACAAGGTCCGCGGGCTGCTGGACAGCCTGCCGCCGGACATCCGCCTGGTGCTGCTCAACGCCGTCCACCTGAGCGGTGAGGAGGGCGCCTCGGGTCTGCCCTCCCGGTCCCAAGTCCCAAGCACAGCCTCACAGTGGCCTCTCCATCCCACAGCCAAGTGGAAGCAGCCCTTCGAGTCCAAGAAGAAGAAAGAAATCTTCCACATGGGCAACACCGTCATCGAGGTACCCATGATGCGCAGCAGGAAGCACCCCATGGCGCAGTTCCTCGACCTCAGCCTGGGGGCCAAGGCAAGTCAGGGGGGCCCTACGCCTCCCTCGTGGCCCAACGCGTCTGTCCTCCGCCCACCCTGCCTCTTCCTCTCTCCAGTCTTGGCTGAGCCTGATTCTGAGCCAGAAGTCCTGACTCAGTTTCTCTGCTGTCTCTGCCACCCCAATGGTGAAAGTGATCTGGTTTCTGGTCTGTGTGGGGAGTGGGGAGGGGGAAGTCTCTTGCCTGCAGGGTGAGCTAGTAGTGGCTGAACAGATTGTGTGAGTGTGTGCATGTGTGTACTGGTATATGATGGCCTACATATGTGTGCACACACACACGGGTGTCCGTGCACAACTCGTAGGCAGTGTTTGCATGTCTTAAACATTCTGAATTCCTACCAGAAACTGAACAGCGTCATGGCAATGGTTAGAGCCAGGTGTGGCGCACACCTGCCATCCCAGTGCCCTGGGAGGCTAAGACAGGAGGGCTGCAAGTTCAAGTCCGGTCTGGGCAAATCGGTGCGTTAGCAAGGTCCTGGCTCAGAATAAATGCCAGAAAGGGCTGGGGGCGCAGCTCAGGGGCAACACCCTGGGTTCAGCCCCCAGTGCTGCAGATACACGAATAAATAACAAGTTCAGGTAGGCGGGAAGAGAGGAACACAGACCACGCACCTCAGTTTCCAACAAGTGAAGCCCCGCAGAAGGCAGATGCAGGTAGGGAGAGTGAACTGCTTGAGGCCGTGAGCTGGGTCTCCCAGCTCAGTTACCAGAGCTGGGTCTCCCCACCCCAGGGTGCTCCAAGGTGCGTCGCTGCCTGGGTCCCCTCGGCTGCAAGGAGCATCCTGCCTGGCTCCAGGTCCCTGCCCAGAGACAGAGAGGCCGTTCCCCTTCCCCTAGCCACTAGGACATGCTGGTTGTCACCTCCTGGCCACCTCGATAGCTGCTGTCACTCCCGAGCCATCCCTGTCTCCAGCCCTGAGATGGGGTCTGAGTTGTTAAGAGCAGGGAGCTGTCTGGTTTCTTCTGGGTCCCCAGGGCCTAGAACCGGGCCAGGTACAGCCAGAGCCCTGCCCTGTTTGCCAAATGAATAAATAAATGCGGGGACAGAGGAGCCGGCAGGGTGCAGCCCACTGGAGCAGCTGGAAGCGTTTCCTGAACAGGCTACTTTCCACCATGTTTTTTTTTGGTTCTTGAGACAGGGTCTGGCTACAAGGTTCAAAGTGGTCTGGAAGTCACGGCGATCTTCCTGCCTCGGCCTCCTGAGTGCTGGGCTAGATGTGCACTACCACACTCGGCCTATCACTGCCAAACTCAATAAAGTTATCCTGCAACTTTTTGCTTAACAACATAAAACCAGCATATCAGAGTCTCTTAACCATGACAAACACTGCCTTCTTGATTCTTGCTAAGATGCTAAATTGCCCGGGCTGGGCTTGAATTTGTAATCAAGATCCTCCTGCCTCAGCGTCCCAGAGTGCTGCGACCGCTCTGAGTTTTAACACCTGGCATTATAATGCTGAAGTTGCTTTCCTAACTCTCCTTGGGATTTTAGGACATTTACCCAATCGAGGGAGTTAGATTTGCTGAGATCCCTGGCTTGAAAATTTGAGACCAGAGGCTGGGGATTTGGCTCAGCGGTAGAATGCTTGCCTAGCGAGCTGGAAGCGCTGGGTTCGGTCCTCGGCACCAAAAACAAAAAATAAACATCCCCTAAAAAAATTTAACCAAAAAAATACAGTAAGATTAAAAAAAAAAAAAAAAAAAAAAAAAGACCCAAAACAAGATGACTGAAGATTTGAGACCACTGTGGTAAATTCTGGGGAAGAGATGCCACACCCCAGGATGGCTGAGGCCGTCCCGGAAGGCACCCCCCTTGGTTAGCGTCCGTGTGCTTCCTCGGGGCCGCGCTGAGGGTCCAGCCGCTGGGCGGCTGTCGTCACCCCTCACGGAGGTCTGCCCTCTTCTGGACCCATTCCGCTCCTCTCCGGGCCGCCCCAAGCGAGCGGCTGCTGGGGGAGCTGACCGGTGGTGCCCTTCGGTCCCCAGGTGGGGCAGCTGCAGCTCTCCCACAACCTGAGCTTCGTGATCCTGGTGCCGCAGAGCCTGGGGCAGCCCCTGGAGGAGCTGGAGCGCGCGCTCCACCCCGCGCTCTTTAAGGCAATCATGAAGAAGCTGGAGATGTTCAAGTACCAGCCCACGTACCTGATCATGCCGCGGGTCAAGGTGATCGGCACCCAGGACCTGCTGCCCATCATGGAGAAGCTGGGTGAGGCCTTCGGGGCACTTGGGGGGGTGGGGCAGGCCTGTCCCCGGGGGCCGTGGCCATTCTACAGTGTATTTCTTTTTTTTTTTATTATTTTATTTTTATTTGTTTGCTTGTTGTGTTTGTTTCTTTCTTTCTTTCTTTCTTTTGTGGCTGGCTCAGCCTGCCCTGGTGGTGGGGCTGGCGCAGCATGTGGTGCTGGGGATCGAACCGCAGTCCCTGCAGTTGCCTGAGCTTTCCTAAGCAGGCCCTTTAGACCACTGAACCATCTCGACGGCCCCTCTACAGTGTATTTCTGTTCTCCACTTCACTTATTTATTATTTGGGAGTTTTGAGACAGTGTCTCACACCAATGAGACAATGTCTCAGGCCAGCCCCTGACATCGGCAGGGACCCTCCTGCCTCAGCCTCCCGAGTGCTGGGATGGCAGGCGTGCACTGCCACCAACAGGCTGCTAATGTGCTTTGTTACATCTGCAGTCTCAGGTGACACTCGATCCTGCGGGCGTCAGGACAGATGCGGGTGTCCCAGGGCGTCACTGAGGAAACCGAGGCTCAGGGGCTTCCGAGCCTGCCCTGCAGAGCAGAAGGCGGTCTGCACCTCTCTGTGAGGTTGCTGTGAC
>PVKN010000827.1:12467-52426 GCA_004027915.1 Capromys pilorides
CTTTTTTCTTTTCTTTTTTTTTTTTTTTTGAGACAGTATCTCATCATGTAGTTCAGACCAGCCTCGAACTCAGGAAGCCGAGGCTTGGCCTCCAAGTCAGGGCAATCCTCCTGCCTCAGCCTCCTGAGTGCTAGGATGACAGGCAGGCACCACCATGCTTGGCTCTGTTTCTTGAGAGTCTCACTAAATTGCCCAAGGTAGGCTTGATTTGAGATCCTCTTGCTTCAGCCTCCAAGACTGTGGGAACCATAGGTGTGTGTGATGTGGAGCCCCAACTCCCCAGCTTGGAGAGGTGCTGAACCCTTCCACTTCACGTCTAGATCCTTCTTTTCATTTCCTGATGCAGGACTTACCTGTCTAACGCAAGACCTTGTTTTCTAGTAGGAAAACAGTTTTTGTCCTCATTTCCACCCCAGCCATAGTCGTTGGGATGTTTTCCCAGCCACAAACGAGTTCCCCGGTCTCTGCAGACACGGACCAGGCTTTCTCTTATCCCAGGGGGTTCTGACTCTGTCCGCCTCAGACAACGTCAACCCCAGAGCCAGAGGCTCGGCCATGCACCGGAGCCCCGCAGACACCAGGCAGGGAGTGGTGTCTGCGAATCGGAGCTTCCGGTGGGGCCTTCCAGGATCAGGCCGCACAGGACAGCTGGCGGAACCCAGGGCAGGCACCTCCGCCTGCTGGTGTGCGATCCAATTGTTGCGCATATGTTAAGTGCTCGACAGTAACGCACCGTGGCCCTGAACCCTCCTTAGCATCCACCCGGTGACTCGAAGCGCGCACCCCATCTCTCTCGCCTCTTTCTGCCCCAGCTCTGGAGTCCTCTTCCCCGAGTGGCTTCCTCAGGCTCACGTGACCAAAACTGCGCAAACGCGCCCACTAAGCGCCACCCAGCTGGAGAGGCAGTTCCTAACCACGGGAGCTGCGTCCTCAGCTTCCTTACTCAGTGTATCTGGCACCACGTGACTTCCGGCTCCTCGCCAAAGAGACTCAGGACATCATGGCAGCCAGAGCAGTACAACCAAAGACCCCCAAGAAGGAGGACTCCGGAGCTGCCGCAGACAGTGGCCAGGATGGTGGGAGGAGCGTGCTGGGGGTAGGGCATTCTGGGCAGTGCACGTGTTGCTGAAAGCTTTTTTTTTGGTACTAGGAATCAAACTGAAGACCTTGTGCTTGCTAGGCAAGCACTGTACCACTGAGCTATTTCCCCGCGTTCTTTTTTGGTTTTTTTTTTTTTTCAAATTGAAACACTCAGTGGGTTTTTTATTACTCCTCCTACAACCCCGTGGACCGTGATAACTAACCAGGCAGGGAGGAAGTGGACAGGACAACAGGATGCACCCTGCGGGCACAGGGCCTCCGGGCTCGCAGTGCCCTCGCAGTGCCGGGGTGTGAAGGGCCCTCCAGGTCCTGCACCCTGGGGATCCGTGGGAAGGCTTCGAATAAGCTTTCTTACCATCCCCAAAGGTAGAAGTGGGGCCTCTACCACCCCATCTTCCAGACACTCAGACCCCACCCAGGAACCTAGCAAGAGTCACCTTGCTGGAAGAAAAGACAGACAGTCCTGCCGTCCACCCACCCACCCGAGGGACCCAAGAGCTCCTTACCAGGGCCAAGACCAAAAACTCGAGGCAAAGATGTGCTTGTGGCCCCTTTTGCTGAAGTGTCCTTCCGGAGCTCTAGGTCAGGAACGTTGGGCAGAAACCAGTGCTCCTATTTCGTAGGCTGCACAGCACCCAACCCTGTATGCGGCTTTGTTACACTGCAGGCGACCAAGCTCTGAGAAGCAACCTCTCTCCCTCCATTGCTGGAGACCAGGGAGGCTGGACATCATGATCCAGGGTTTTTTGTTTGTGTGTTTTTTTGCGGGGGTGGGGGAAGGCAGGGGGATTCTCAGCTCCAGAGAGACAGAGATGGTTCCAACTCAAGACACCCACAAATGGAAGAAGGCTAAGCCAGGCATTGCGCTACACACCTCTGCTCCCAGCACTTGGGAGGCTGAAGCAGGAGGGTCGCTGTGAGTTCCAAGGCCAGCATGAACTGCATAGTGAGATCCTGTCTCAAAAGAACAGAATCAGGGCCAGGGAGATAGCTCTGTAAAATAAGTGCTTGCTTGGCAAGTGTGAGGTCCTGAGTCCAATCCCCAGTGTTGAAAAAAAGGCAGAAGGCCAGCGAGCAGCCTGCCAAGCTGGGTGGGTGGAGGGGAGCGTGGGAGGCGCGAGAAACCCCGACCGTGCAAGGCAAAGTCCCCATCAGCAGGGGCTTGTCAGTGGGGTCTTGTGCCGTCTCTTACTCCGATTGCTTCCTCTTCTGCCCTAGAATTCTTTGACTTCGCCTACGACCTCAACCTGTGCGGGATGACGGAGGACCAGGACCTGCAGGTGTCGGATATGCGCCACCATACCGTGCTAGAGCTCACGGAGACCGGCGTGGAGGCGGCCGCGGTCTCCGCCGTCTCCGTGGCCCGCAACCTGCTGGTCTTCGAGGTGCAGCAGCCTTTCTTGTTCGTGCTGTGGGACCAGGCGCACAAGTTTCCAGTCTTCATGGCCCGGGTCTACGATCCCAGGGCCTGAGAGCTTGGGCGGGGCAGGGCGGGGCAGGGCTGCGCATGCCAGGACTTGTCCCCACCCCTCCAGCGTGAAGGCTGCTGTGCTTCCGTCAGCCCCTGGGTGGCCCTGCCGGGCTCTGCACACCATTTTTTGCAGCTTTCTCTGGTTCCAGTTTATCAGACCTTGAAAATAAAACCTGGATGCCCATGACCTCCTCTCTCATTTGCCTTTGCATATCAATTCCCTCAAATTTAGAAGTCAATAAATTGGGTCTGGTGTTAATCCCAACATCCTAGGAGGCTGAGGCAGGAAGATGGCAAGTTTGGGCCCAGCCTGGACAATTTAGAGAGACATTTTTTAAAAATAAGAAAGGGCCAAGGAGGTAGCTCAGTGCAAAGGTCCTAGGTTTAATTTCCAGAAAAAGAAAAAAAAAAAAAATGCAGGACAAGAGCTACCGCACTGCCTGTATCAGCCAGCCGCTGCTGAGTAACAAATAGCTCCAAGTCTAGTATAGTAGCTTAAGCAGCCATTCTTCCTCACTGTAGAGGTCTCCGGACCGGCAGCGTGCACTGGCTGCTCCAGGCTGGCGCTGCTGCTGCTGCCCTTGGGCTCACATGCCCGCTGGTGGTAGGCAGGCTGGCCAAGGTTGTCCCCTCTTGCTGATGATCCCGCTGCCACTCCTTGGCAGTCCCCCGACCAGTGGAGCTTTCCAAGAAAGGCAGGCACGCACAGGCTCTTCGTGACGTGACTGTTAGCATCAAGTTTGGCCTTGTCACTGTGGTGGTGGTGATGCGGTGACGCGGTGACACTGCTGGGACGTCATGCGGGCATCCGGTCAGCATCCCCATGTGCTTAACCTTTGCAGCAACTTAACTCGGTGAACTCAGGCCAGTCAGGGTCCTGTGCGAAGTCCTGCCCTCGGTACTGGCAGAGCTGGTCTTTGAGAATGACCTTAAGACATGCCTGGACTGGGGACTGGATGAACTCAGGGCCTCCACCTGCAGGCCCAGGCCTTTTAAAACATTTCTTAAATTTTAAGACAGGGTCTTGGGGCTGGGGAGATAGCTCAGTAGAATAAGCGCTTGCCTGGCAAACACAAGGACCTGAATTCAATCCCTGGTCCCGCAAAAAAAAAAAAAAAAAAAGACAGGGTCGTGCTTAGTTGGTGAATTGCTTAAATTGGTTAGGCTTAAATTTACAATCTTCCTGCCTCAGCCTCCCAGAACACTGGGATTGCAGGCATGTACCACCATTCCCAGCTGTTTCTATGATTTAGCAATCTAATGTCCACCCACTGTTTTCTGTCTTTGTCCTTCTAATTTAAAATACTGCCTTTTCTTACTATTTTGGTTGAAAAACATTTACCAGCCCTCTTGGCCTACATTAAGTACAGAGATTGTAAATGTGACAGACCTGGTACCAGCCTGCAGAAGCTGCATCCTGCCCGGTGAGGCGGTGCACACCCATGATCCCCGTGCTATGGAGGCTAAGGCAGGAGGCTCCCCAGGAGTTCAAGGCCAGCTTGGGCTATAAAGGAAGACCCTGTCTCCAAAAAGCAGAACACATACATACACATACACACACACACACACACACACACACACGCGCGCGCGCGCACGCAGAGCCACCTGGAAAGACAGAGGAGTTGTGGCATAAAGAGCCCTTCCCATCTCTGACGGTGTTACATTTTTCTCCTCTTGCTTGTCCACAGACTCCCTGGAGCCCTACTCCTTCTCCATCTTCCGCTCTGCCCTGTCTCACTGTCTCTGCCCGTGTCTCTCTGTGTTCCCGAGGCCTATGAACCTTGGCTTTAGCCCTCCGATTCCCCCGCTGTCTAGGCAAGGGACCCAGCCCGACCCAGTCCTTTCTCCCTCCGGCCCAGGAGACTTGGGGCTCCCTCGTGGGATCACTGGCCTGCCTGCACCACAGGAGTTTTCCAAATCGGTCTCAGCTCAGGGCAAACTGTGGTGTTCCTCAGGGCAGCATTTCCCTGAGGCCACCAGGGCCCCAGGACACAGGCTCACAGTGTGGCCGCCGAGGCTCCTGCATGGCAGCTGCCTGCCCCGTGGGCTGCACCCCTCCTCCACCACCCTGTGCTGGGGCCACAAAGCTCGGGGTTGATTGACTGGGGGTCAAGCTTCCCAGGCAGGATGGGCTTAACACGGTTCTGATTGATTGGTTTTTGTTTTTGGAGACAGGATTTCACTACGCAGTTCAGACTGACCGGAACTCAGTAATACTTCTGCCTCAGCCTCTCAAGGGCTGGAATTACAGGCAGGCACCACCATGCCCAGTTTGTTTGGTTGGCTGGTCGGTTTTGCTTTTTCTGACACAGTCTCCATGTGTAGCCCAGGCTGGCCTTGAGTGCACCGTGATCCTCCTGCCTCGGCCTCTTGGCCTCCCGATTGCTGGGATTGCACCAGTACGGCTGGTTTGTCGTGGATGCCGATTAGCAAGCAGCCTTCTCCCCCAGGGCCTGACCTTCGGCTCCTGTCCTTTGCTGACTCCTGCGTGCCTGGCCTGTGGTCAGGACGTCCCTGGGAGAACGGGGACATGCGTGCACGTCACGGCTCCTGCTGCACCGCCCGTCACTTCAGCTGGCCCTTGACCCTTCCTTACGCCGCACTCTGGCTGGCGGAGCAGCAGGCCCCACGGGCGCGCATGCGCAGACAGGACCCGTGAGAGAGCGCTGCCGGGCACTGTGCACCGTGTACACAGGCTGTGACGCGGAGTGACACAGAGTGACGCCGAGCTCCAGGCCAAGGCCCGAGGCCCTGGGAGCCTGCGGTGCATCGCCACCATGCCACAGGCCTGAAAGCCAGGGACGCCTGTGTCCAGAGGATAGAGGGACGGACATGTAGGGATCCACTGGTCACGGTGGCAGGAAAAACAGACAAGAAGGTGAAAAGCTGGGCTAGATGGTCCCCAGTCTGCCTGACGGGCAAGACTAACTCAATGCACAGGGAAAGGATCCTCTATTTGTACTTTTGCAAAGTTTGCATCACATGACACAGGCTGCCCAACGACCAATAGCTGGCCTGAACCAGACAGGATGTTTTTCTGAGTAGCTCCTTTGCTTTAGACGCTGAGGCCCAGTCCCGCCTACACACACTTGATCAATTTCCTGGCGTCCTGCAGCTGGAAACACATCTGTGCTGGAGGCCAGCTCTATGGCGAGCTGGGGATGAGAACTCCGAGGCCCTTAGGTTCCGCAGCTGATTGCTTAGGGGAGCACATGTCGAATGAAGGTGGAGCCTGGGCCGGCCGAACTGGAAACAAGCGTTGTCACTTTCTGCCCGTGGAGAGAAGAGCCTATCTTTTGTTCAGACCCCAGACCCCGCTTAGAGCTGAGTAACAACATTCCTGCTTGGGAAAGGAGAAGCCAATGAGGAGAGGTTAGGGTCTCCATGGAGGTCACAAGGCCTTGTCGGAAAGTGATCCTTGTTGGTTGGATTCAGTTTTTGGTTTTTTTTAATCTTTTTCAGACAGAGTCTCACTATGTAGTTCAGCCTGGCCTTGAGCCTACTTTGTAGCCCAGGCTGGATTTGAACTCATGGTGATCGTCCTGCCTCAGCCTCCGAGTGCTGGGATTACGGTCATGCACCGCTACAACCAGCTAGATCTGTGTCAGCAAGCTCACAAAGTGCCTTATGTTAAAAAGGAAAAGCAAATGCGGTGAGTCATTAATTGATTGACTGAATGATCACATGCAAGCGGAGGAAAGAGGAGATTCCTACTCATTTGGAAACGGCCAGTGTGGGTGAGAACCGAAATAGGTCCTGCCCTGAAGGCTTCCACGTAAAAGAGAGGGGTGCGCCACCTGTCAGGGACCTTTCAAGATGACGTTCATTTGTCCAGCTTGTGAGGTCCTGAGTCTGTGTGGACCCCAGGCCTCAGGGGCCGGGGCCTGCTGCTCTGGGCCTGGGGCAGTGAGCACACAGCCGGGGCACCTTCCTGAACCAGCCAGCCGAGCACTCACGCGGGCCCGAGGCCCAGAGGCTGCTCTGTCTTACTCGTTTCCATGCTGGGGAGTGAATGGGAGGGCCCTGCCCTGAGCTGGAGCCCAAAGCCTCTTTTGAGATAAGGTCTCACCAAATCCTCCAGGCTACCCCACATTACCAAAAAGAACCCACCACCAAATCACCCAAACTTGTGACCCTCTTGCCTCAGCCTCCAAGAGTACTGGGATGACAGGTCTGTACCTAGCAATTCACTGCTCTGAGCTTTAAAATATATATATATATATATATATATATATATATATATATATATATATATATATATGAAGGGTCTACAGGGTACTCAGGGTCTCACTACTAGATCTCTGAGTGATCCACCTGTTACAGCCTCCCAAGAGCTGTGATTACAGGTGTCCACCACCACCACACCCAGTCTCAGTTGCGGCCTCAGCACACCCCAGGGGCGGGGCCAGCACAGCAGGCCCCCCTGGGGATGGAATGCCCTGGCCCTGCGCCTTCTCGCAGGTGCTTTAATCTGCTGAGCTATTTGGGCGGCCCTGAGTTTTCATTAGAAAATGAAAATAGTCTTTTTGTCTATGTCATAATATTAAAAACAAATTCTACTATTGTAATGATATGAAACTCTTAAGCAGCTGCAGTTTGAAGTCATTTGGGTTTTTTGTTGTGGTTTTGGTTTGGTTTTTGCTTTGCTTTGTTTTTATTTTTGGTATAGGGATTGAACCCAGGACCTTCCCAACCAAACAGCCCCGACTCGTGTTTATTTTGTTTGGTTTTTTAAATTTAATTTAATGTTTTCAAACCTCCTTTATTTGTGTTTCGGCCAGCTCAGCCTGCCCTGCGGGTGGGGCTGGAGCAGCATGCGGTACCAGGCCGTCTGGCCGGCCCACTTGTGTTTGTTTGGCAACACAGCTCCACCACACTGCAAGGGGGTCTGAACTGGGAACCCCCGTGCCTCACTCACTGAATGTGGAGCACCCTTGCCTCCTCTTTGCTGGCCTTGGTGCATTTCTCTCTGCCTGTCTCCTGAAAGGCAGACTCACCACCCCGGGACCCAGCCCTGCGAGCCCTCGGTTCTGATCATCGACTCTGGATCCTCAAGCACACAGGGTTCCATTTGGTTGAGGTTCTGAGAACCCTGCCCCAGGGACTAGGTGCCACTGCAGTTTGTCTCTCTGCCACATGATGGCGCTGCGGTCGCTGTCTGGCATAGCCTTTTGGCGTTGACCCTCCTGGCTCAGTGGGGGAGAACCCATGGCCCCTTGCTGCAGGGGGCTGTGTGGATTCTTGTTCTCAAGCGTTGCCTCACCCTCCTTCTTTTCCTCCCTCCCTCCCTCCTTCCCTTCTTTCCCTTCCCCTCCCTCCCTCCCATCCTCCCTCTCTCAGTCTTTCCCTTCCTCCCCCTCTTCCTTCCCTCCTCCCTTATCTCCACTCCCACCTTTCACAGTACTCAGGGCCTTCAGACTGGGCTACATCCCATCTGCTTTTATTTTTCTTTAATTTTTAATTTTTTTGGTTCTTTTGAGACAAAGTCTCACATAGTGGCCTTGAACACACTGTGTAGCCCAGGCTGGCCTCTAACTCAGTTATATTCCTGCCTCAGCCTCCCTAGTTCTGGGATTACAGGCATACACCACCACTCCTGGCTATATTTTTTATTCTGAGACAGGATCTCCCTAAATCTCTGTGTTGCCCAGGCTGGATTTGAACTTGTGATCCTTTGCCTCAGGCACACTGTTAGACTGCCCAATGTGAGGATTTAAACTTGGATTTTAAGTGAGGCCTGGTGGTACACACCTATGATGCCACAACTTTGGGAGGCTGAGGCAGGAGGAGCACAAGTTCAAGTCCAGCCTAGGCAGTTTGGTGACTTAGCAAGACCCTGCACCAAAACAGGTTTTATTGTTTTTGTTTTTGTTTTTGTTTTTGTTTCTGCCAGGCAAGCACTTATGCCATAGGGCTATCTCCCCAGCCCCTAATATGAAAGAGGATTTTTTTTTTTTTCCAGAACCGGGGATTGAACTCAGGTCCTTGAGCTTGCCAGGTTTTTTAGTTACTATTGTGGCATTGCTGGGACAAATACCCGCCACAAAGGCTTAGGGGAGGAAAGGTTTATGTAGCTCACAGTTCCTGGAGGTTTCAAGACGCTGCCCCCGCTTTATAGGGACTGGAGGAGGGGCTAGGGTGCTGCCGGGTCCAGGATGATCTGCTCCATACCTCGGCGCAAAACCACCACCTGCAAGGAGGGTGCACTCTGACAGCGAGGGTTCAAGCCTCTCTTGGCCCCGCCCCCTCTAGCCCCACCCCTCTAGCCACGCTTGACAGCCCCATGAATTACATGAGGCTTTGGGGGAACAACTAGATACAAACCACTACACCTGGCAAGCACTTATTCCAGAGTTACCTCCCCGACCCCCAAAACAGGTTTTAAAAATGGCTAAACAGCCAGGTATGGTGGTGCACGACTGTAATCCCAGCACTTGAGAGCCTGAGGCAGGAGGATCAGTGCAAGTTCGAGACCAGCCTGGGCTACAAAAGTGAGCTGAAGGCCAGCCTGAACTGCATAGCGAGACCCTGTCTCTCAAAGAATAAATAAATAAATAAATGACTAAGGAGCTAGTTGTGGTGGCACACACCTTTAATCCCAGCACTCGGGAAGCTGAGGCAGGAGGATTATCTCAAGTTCAAGGTCAGCCAAACTGCATAGTGAGAACCTGTCTTCAAAACGGGGTATGCAATGAGAAGAAATTTGGTTGTACCAATAATGATTTGCAAAATTATAACACCTACACCCTGGGCTCTGTATAACTAATAGGAGGACAACAATATGTATTGTATCAAATATTGAAATGTACTAATAACGTGTTTTGAAACTGTCACATTATTATTTCTTATTAAAAATAAAAGACAGTAACTTTTACCTGAAAAAAAAAGTACTAATAAAAGCATGTTTATAGAGAAAAAAAGGGGGACAGGAAAAAATAAACAAAGGAGGTAGGGAAATAAAACGGGGTAGGGTGGAGACATAGCTCAGTGCGAAGGCCTCTGGGAAAAGGTTGCATCCTACACTTGTTCGGCCCCTGTTTCCCAAAGGTGTGTACTTTCAAGATCCATCTGGATTCCAGAAGGTTTCAGACTCCACTGTCAGACCACCCTAGGGGGCGTGGTGGTGCATGCCTGCCATCCCAACACTCAGGAGGCTGAGGCAGGAGGATCGTTGCAAGTTGAAGACCAGCCTGTGTTACAAAGGGAGCTCAAGGGCAGCCTGAACTACATAGCAAGAACCTGTCTAAAAAAGACAAAAAAAGAGAGGATGGTGAGATAGCTCAGCAAGCCAAAGTGCCCACTTAGGCAAGTGCGGGACTGTGGTTCAGTCCGTGGCACCACGTGCTAAGGGCTGAGCTGGCCAGAGTCTGGGCAGGGGGGCGCCTACCTGTGACCCCAGTGCTGGGGAGGCTGAAAGCAGGAGGATCATTAGGAGTCCGAGCTGCATAGTGAGACCCTGCAGCAAGCAAATACATAAAAACAACAAACAAACAAACCCTACCTGGGCCCTGCAATCCTTAGAGTCTTGTCACTCTTTTTTAAAGACATTTGTTCATTTATTTATATGGGGTCTCACTACGCACCTCGGGCTTGTAGCGATTCTCCTGTCTCAGCCTCCCCAGCTCTGGGATTTAGTGGCTGGCAGGACACACGGTACCAGGGATTGAACCCAGATCCTTATGCTTGCCAAGCAGGCACTTAGACTGCTGAGTTATCTCCCCAGCCCCAGGCCTTGTCATTCTTTTTTTTTTTTTTTGTCAGATCATCTTTTTATTGATGCTATCTTCTTATGCTCCTTAGCTAGCTGGGCACGCCACAACACCGTTGTTGATGTCATCTATGATGTCATGAGGGTGCCGGCTGTCCACATTGCAGCCCACCGACTGGGCGGTCCCCAGGATCTCTTTAATGGTTCCAGAAAGTTCTCTGGCCAAAAACCGGTGCCGCATCTGTCGGGCAATGTTGACAATCTCATCAAAAGTGATGTTTCTGCTGTGCTTATTGTCTTTCTGCTTCTTTCTGTCCTGTGGCGGCTCCTTGAGGGCTTTGATGATCCAGGCAGAGGCAGAAGGCACCGCCTCAAGCTGAGCCTGTCTGTTCTGAATCATCAGTTTCACCGTAATCCGCAGACCCTTCCAGTCACCAGTTGCCTTGGCGATGTCATCTCCCACTTCTTTTGGAGACAGACCTAAGGGACCGATCTTGGGAGCCGGGGCAGACGTGGCGCCGACTTCACCACCGGGGCACCTCAGGTACGTGACTTTGATCTTGTTGGGGTTGAACTTGGGCGGCATGCCGGAGGCAGATGGTGTGGGATGAACCCGGATTTGGAATGACTGAAGAAAGTCGCACCTTAGCCTCCTCCTAGCCGAAAGCCAAAAGAAGCCTTGTCGTTATTAATGAGTCATATCCCCAGCCCAGTTCTTCTCTCCCTCTCCATCTCTGTCTCTGTCTCTCCCCCCTCCCCCTTCCCTTCCTCCTCTGTGATCATATCTGCATGTGTAGCCCAGCCCTGAACTTGTGGCAGTCCTCCTGCCTCAGCCTCCCAAATGCTGGGATGACAGATGTGTGTCACTATGTCAGACTGTTTGTGCTTCTGATTCAGGGTCTCCTGAAGTCACACACTGCCAGTCTGGGCTGGCCCGGACTGTGGTTGGCAACTGTGACAGCAACAACACCACGCAGCCTGTGTGAGACATTCCCGTGGCAGGGCTCTGTGCCCAGCACGCTACGCACGTCCAGGTGGGATTGGGGCTCCCTGGTGCCCAAATCAGGGGAGCTGGCCCACGACCCATACGTGAGCAGGAGGAGCTGCCTTAAGAGGAGCAGGGCGGAAGCCCCTCTCTTCCTCCCCGTCTCTCTAGCTCCCCCTTTTAGAGTGAGGACATCCTTCTACCCTTAGCTCTCAGCATGCCAGCCATCCCGGCACTCGGGAGGCTGAGGCAGGAGGGTTGCCGCAACTCTGAGGACAATCTGGGCTACCAAGTGAGACCCTGTCTCAAACAATGAAATGATAACCGCGTTCCTGACTTGCAGGCTCCAGAACTTTCCCTGTGTCCCCTAGTCACAGACCTTCGGCCCCTGCGAGTTTCACCATCAGCTGTGTGGTTCCGAGGCCTTTGACCTTGGCCCGCGTGCTGCTGGCTTGCCTGGTATCGCCTGTCCTGTCCCACCTCCAGTTCACATGCATTCACCCTTCAGGCCCCCCTGCTTCCGGCCATCCATCCTCCATCCAACTGTTTGTTGTTGTTGTTGTTGCTGTTGTTTTGTCTTTTTGAGACAGGGTCTTGCTATGCTGGCCATGAGCTCACTTTTGTAGCCCAGGCTGGTCTCAAACTCACACTAATCCTCCTGCCTTAGCCTTCCAAGTGCTGGGATTACAGGCATGCGCCATCATGCTCGGTTAAAACTAACTTTCTTTCTTTCTTTCCTTTCTTTCTTTCTTTCTTTCTTTCTTTCTTTCTTTCTTTCTTTCTTTCTTTCTTTCTTTCTTTCTTTCTGTTATGGCCAACTCAGCCTGCCCTGGGAGTGCAGCATGTGGTGCTGGGGATCAAACCGCGGTCCCTGTGGTTGACTTAGCTTTCCTAAGCAGGCGCTTTAGACCACTGAGCCATCTCACCAGCCCCCAACTGTTTCTTTTTGGGGGTGAGTACTGGGAATCAAACTCAAGACCTTGGGCTTGCCAGGCAGGTGCTAGGCCCCTGAGCTGTCTCCCTAGCCCCTGGATGCTCCTTTTTTTGGTGTTTGGGGTAAAACTCAGAGCCTGGTCCATTCGAGGCCAGTGAGCCACCCCGGCTTTCCACCCCAGCCCTGGTTCTGTTGCCCCACAGAGCCCTAACACAGATTCCAGCATTTCATTTAAGGGGGAAACCAGCCATGGCAGCACACACCTGTAACCCCAGGACCCAGAGGCCGAGGCGAGAAGTTCCCTAAAAGTTGAGGGCAGTCTGGGCTACACAATGAATTCAAACCCAATCCAAACTACATAGTGAGACCCTGTATCAAAGTTAGAAAAGAACTTAGGGAGAGGTCACATTGTGTATACGGGAAGATACCTGAAGACACCAGAGAACTCATGATTGTTTTACTCTCTGATGTCCGGGAGGGAGGGAATCTTCAACCATGCTAGACTATTTTTGTTAGGATGTTATTTTTTTATTTGCTAAACACTGATGTATTTTGCTGACATGTTGCAGTGCGGGCCTCCCCTAAATTCTGCTTGGCTGGGACAGTTACTTGGGTTTGTCACCTCCCAGCTTCCATTGCTGAGCTGCTGCTGGTGGGAAGCGTCTGGCACGAACGCCACACTTAGCGAACTCTGAGGTAACATCGTTCCGGACACAGAGGACACTTGAGACGGAAAAGATGGACATGAAACTGGAGCCAGTCATTCAGGCCCACCACCGTCAGAGGCGGTGACGGACAGAAACAGCTGCTGGCGTCAAAAGGGCGATGTGACCATGGGGGCAGGTGTTTTTGTTTTGTTTTGTTTTCTGGTTTGTGATTCAAGTGGCCTTGATCTCATTATGTAGCCCAGGCTGATCTCAAACTCACAGAGATCCTCCTGCCTCAGCCTCCCAAGTGCTGGCATCACAGGCAGGCACTTCCACACCTGGCTCCAGTACCAAATTTTGTGAGTTTCTGAGCCATCAAAGACCAAGGTACAGGGCCGGCAAGATGGCTCAGTGGTCTAAAGCACCTGCTTACGCAAGCCTAGGCAATCATATGGACCGCGGTTCAATCCCCAGTACCACATGCTGTGCCAGCCCCATACCCAGCACAGGCTGGGCAGGCCATAACATGAATAAAGTTAAAAAAAAAAAAAAAAAAGACCAAGGAACAGCAGTGGTGGTGTAGGGAGCAGATTCTCGAATCGAGCTCCAGAACTTGCACTGCAGACCCAGGATTCTACTCCTCCTGGAGCGATTTCATCTCAGAGAAAGTGCTGGTGTTCCTCGCCTCGATCGCTGGGAGAAGAAACAGCATTCGCCTATCCCAGAGAGGAATTCTGAACCTTAGAAAGATAGGTCGAAAGCCTGGCGTGGTGGCACACATCTGTAATGCCAGCACTCAGGAGGCTGAGGCAGGAGGATCGTTGCAAGTTCAAGGCCATCCCAGAGGACGCAGTGTGCTCAAGGCAAGCCTGAGCTACACAGCAAGACCTTATCTCAAAAAAAGAAAAAAAAAAAAAAAAAGAAAGAAAGAGAGAGAGAAGAAGAGAGAGAATTATGAATTCCCCAAGTCCAAGAAAAGCCCCAAGCAAATCTGGACCCATGTCCTGGACCTGTGTTGGCTTCCAGGACCCAGGGGGCAGCTGTCAGAGCAGCGTGGCCTCTCCTCCCTCCTGGCACAGGGCCAGCTGTGCTCTGTGTGGCCTCAGGGGCCATCGAGGGGCTTTCCTGAATCTGAGACTGCTTCAAGGGACAGGAACTAAAGTCTCGTGTTTCAACCCCTCCTCCTGCTCTGAAGGCTAATCTTGGTCTTGATACAACTTCACACACAGTCATACACATGTAAATACACCACACACACACACATACACATGTGTGCTGATAGAAACACAATACAGGTGGTGATCCAAAATGTTCAAGTTTGTAAAAATGTTTAAATTAAAAAAAAATTTATCAGGGGCTGGGGAGATAGCTCCGTGACACAAGCGCCTGCTGGGCAAGTGCAAGGTCATGAGTTCAAAGCCCGGTCCCACAAAAAAAGAAATTATCAGTAAAAGATACATTGTTATGAATCCCCTCCAAAGCCCTCCCCCTCAAGATGGGTGTGGTGGTGCACACCTGTAATCCTGGTACTCAGGAGGCTGAAGCAAGAGGAACATTGTAAGTTTGAGACCAGCCTGGGCTACAAACTGAGCTCAGGGCCAGCCTGAACTACCTATTGAGACCCTGTCTCAAAAAGGACAAAATAATAATAATAATAATAATGGGGGCTGGGGAGATAGCTCTGTGACACAAATGCCTGCCTGGCAAGTGCAAGGTTGGGAGTTCAAATGCCGGTCCCGCAAATAATAATAATAATAATAATAATAATAATAATAATAATAATGGCAATAATCCTCTCCTTCATGCTGAACACATTTACCCCAAGTAGTTCTGTAAGCTCTCTCTTGTAAGTGTGAGGTAGGAAAAGAAATGCGGTGAGTACGGCTGCCAGGCTTCAGCCAATGGGAAGGCAGCTCCGAAAAGCATGGCGCCACGGCCTCGTCCACCACGCCTAGCCCTACGTGGCTTCTGGCTGTTCCTCAAGGTCAAACCGACCGTGAGAAGTAAGCGTAGAAGCCGGCGCACACCCATACTCCCAATCACAGATGGTGAGGCAGGGGGATCATTATGAGTGTGACCCTGAAGCCAGCCCGAGCGCCATAGCGAGACCCTGTCTCATGCAAGCAAATGTTGAGAATCAACTCAGGACACGAAGGCAGCCAGGACAGTCACCTGAAAAGCACTCAGGAAAGAGGACCCCAGAGCATCGGTGGAAAGAACCACAGGACGAGTGTGCTCGGAGAGAGGGAGAAGAAGGCTTGGCGGCTGTTCGCGGCCGTGTGGTTTGGCTGTAATCCTCTCACAGATGTGAACACACACCCTGTCTGTCCGGCACACCTGCTCTCTGCATCCCCTCACTTCGACACACTTGTGAAACAGCACACACACAACACCCTCAGGGCACCAGGCTAGACAGAGGGGCAGGCTGTGTACCCCAGCCCCAGCCCCAGCTGCCAGGAGGCTTTCCAGGGCCCTGAGCGAGCAGCGGCCCCAGCCAGTCCTCAGGCCCGAAGCCCCTGTCTGTTGCTCTTTCCCGGGTTCCCCAGGTTGGCCGCATGCTCAGTATTCCATTGCAACCTTTCATATT
This sequence comes from Capromys pilorides, assembly GCA_004027915.1. Taxonomy (NCBI): domain Eukaryota; kingdom Metazoa; phylum Chordata; class Mammalia; order Rodentia; family Capromyidae; genus Capromys; species Capromys pilorides. The sequence goes on from PVKN010000827.1 coordinate 27,901, forward strand.
CCTGCAGCTTGGCGCTATTCTTGCTAGATTTACAAACAAAAAGGAGCCTCAGAAATAGTTGGCCTGGGGCCCACCAACTAGGGAGACTGAGGAGGGTGCAGTGGGTAAGGTCTGTCCTTGGCGAACCCAGATCCAGAGTCCTTCTCTGCCGGGCAGCCCCTCTGCACAGGTGACCACAGCTCACCAGGTGACCTCAGCCGGACTCTGGGTGTGAAGAGCCACTCCAGCTGAGCACTTCCCCTGCCTGGGTCCTTCTCCTCATTGTGTCTCTCCTGAGTTGGTTTAGGAGTCCATGGTTTCCTTAGTCCTACAGTGGGCCCTGCGGTTGCCTAAGCTCGCCTAAATAAATAAACCATCTGTGGGACCAGTACAAGGCTATCCTCCTGCAATACCAGCACTCGGAAGACTGAGGCAGGAGGATATCCATGAATATAAGGGCAGCCTGGGCTACATAGGGAGTTCAAAAGCCAGCTTTGGCTGCACAATGAAGCCCTGCCTCAAAAAGCCCCACAAGGGCTGGTGAGATGGCTCAGCGGTCTAAAGCACCTACTTAGGCAAGCTTAGGCAACCTCAGGGACCCCAGTTTAATCTCTGGCACCACATGCTACACCAGCCCCATCTCCAAGGCAGGCTAAACCAGCCATACATACATACATACGTACATACACACACTAATAAATAGTGAACCATGGAGATGGCTCAGTGGTCTAAGCACCTACTAAGCAAGTACAAGAACCTGGGTTCGATCTTAGTTACGACATGCTATGCTAGCCACTGAAACCAGATGTGGTTGGGCACCACATGCTGAGCCAGCCACCAAAACCAGGCATGGTGGTGCACACCTGTAATCCCAGCACTTGGGAGGCTGAGACAGGAGGATCACTGTAAGTCCGAGCTGGGTAGTGAGACCTTGAACTACAAAAATAAAGAAATAAACAAACAAATAAGTAAGTAAATAAATTGTTGCATGATCCTGTCGCCAGACAGTGTCCTAGCAAGTTTCTAAACACATCTCGCCCACAGAGTTAAGTGGCAGGGTGTGGAGGATTGCCAACTGGTGGTCAACCTGTAACCCCCAGCTGAACTGAACCAGTGCATGCGGGGTGTGGGGGGCCACCTGAGGACTGTGGCCAGCAGCAAAAGAGGTGGACCTGGGGGAGAGCAGCTGCTGGGACACTGAAGGGACCTAGGGACCTACTGGCTTTCCTGGAGGACCTTGTCATGGTGGCTTTCCTGGTGGACCTTGTCATGGTGGCTTTCCTGGAGGACCTTGTCATGGTGGCTTTCCTGGTGGACTTGGATGTTCTCGTGGGAAGAGCAGCTTGGGATCTCATTGTCCCCGAGGATGGCTGCGTTCCCTTTGGGGGAGCTCTGGTCCTCCATTCGAGCACCCCTTCCTGGCGCAGAAGGGAAGACAGTGCGCTGCTCCACGTCCTGGAGAAGCTTGGTGCACTGGGGATGAGCACTCGGCTTCCCTCATTCTCGGAGGGGCCAGGACTTCACCACTGCAGGGACAGCTGTGGCACTTTTCCAGGGAGCTCTGGTTCTTACTTCCAGCATCACCTCCTGGCTCTGGGGCCAATCCCCTGCCTCGCCTGCTCGCACAGATCCTTCATCCTGCTGGCACAGGCTTTCTGGCTTCCACCACTTCCCAGCACAGGTGTGAAAAACAGGCCTGCAGGAGACATTGCCGGCGTTGTGGGCACCTGGCTCCCGCTGGACTAACGGGTGGGGTGGGGGGCTGTAATGGGTTCTAGGTCTTCGCCTGGACTGATAGAGGACATTGCTGGAGAATCCAGGCCCTCAACTCGATTCTTCAGTCTTTTGTATGTGCACAGATTTCCTGCTCTCACTTTTTTGGCAGGACTGGGGGTTCAAATTCACAACCTTGCACTTGCCAGGCAGGCACTTGTGCCACGGAGGTATCTCCCCAGCCCTTCTACACTCACTCTGTGTACGACTGTTTGGGTGACTATTATAAATAATCTTATAGGCCAGTGCAAGGACTGGGATTCGATCCCTGGTACCACATGGCGCACCAGCCCCACCCATGGGCGAGCTGAGCCATCGACCCAGTCCAGGCATGGTGGCACAGGCCTGAGATCCCAACACTGGGAAGGGTGAAAACAGGAGGATCACGCTGAACCTAGTGAGACATGTACCAAATACATAAATTTAAAAAAATAATAAGCCAGACATGGTGGCGCACATCTGTAATCCCAGCACTTGGAAGGCTGAGGCAGGAGGATTGATGTGAGTTTGAGACCAGCCTGGGCTACAAAAGTGAGCTCAAGGCCAGCCTGAATTGCATAGCTAGATCCTGTCTCAAAAATAAATAAATAAATAAAATAATCTTATAGGGGCTGGTGAGATGGCTCAGTGGTCTAAAGCACCTGCTTAGGCAAGCTAAGGTAACTGCAGGGACCGCGGTTCAATCCCTGTCACCACATGCTGCGCTAGCCCCACCCCCAGGGCAGGCTGAGCCGGTCATCATCATCATCATCATCACCATCATCACCATCATCATCATCACCATCTTATAAAGCATGTGTCCTACAACACAGGGTCTCCAACTCTTTTTGCAGAAAAAGAATTTTCATGATACATCTGTCCTAAGAGATTTGTTGGACAGGAACTTGAGTGTAAATTCAAAGAAATGCAGTATGGGCCTGAGGGGAGGTGGGGGGAAACACTTTCAGGCAGACCTGGGTCTGCCTATGGTTTGGATGCAGGAAGTCAGTCACACGTACAGGGTTAAGAGGCAGCTGAAGGGCCGCTCCTGGAGCCCTGTAGACCAGCTGCTCCGCCTGCAACCTGCCTGCCAGGCAGGGAAGTGGCACGTGGCATCAACCTTCCCAGCCTGTAAATAAACGCCCCTAGGGGGACTGTTCTGTCCTCTTTTCAGGCCCAGGAAAAAGCCTGCACCTGACCCCAGCCCTTGTTCCTGTCTTTATCTTCCAAGTCCCAGCCTATGTGCAGGACTTGTGTGCCCTCAGGGTGGGAACCTAGGGCCTGTGCTCTGCGGTGACCAGTGACTCTCAGAAGCCAGCTCTGGCCTGTGTGAGGCTGAGATGTGTGCCCCTCACAGTGCCGCCTCCCTGGGGGCCACGCCAGGAGGGAAGGCCCAGCCCAGCCCAGCCCGCACAAGCTTGTGCCTACTTGGCTTTGTTTTGTCTTGAGACCGGGGCACCTATGTGGTCCAGGCTGGCCCGGAGCTCTCTGTGTAGCACAGGCCCTTCTCAAGGTTGGATCAAGCCTCCTGCCTTGGCCGCCTGAGTGCTGGGGGGGGGGGGGGGGGGGGGGGGGGGGGGGGCAGGGGCGCACCATGCCCGGCTGTGAGCATACCCTTTTCAGAGGGACGCGGCAGTCTTGACTCCCTGGCTTGCCTTAAGAAACTGGGCTGGATCTGGGCTACATCAGGAAATCAATAAGCTATGAGGAATCCACTCACGGAACCCTTTTGTCGCTTTCTGCAGGGTAAGAGGTTCCCCATACCAGGAGTGCCCCTGGCACCAGTGTTATGGTTTGTGTCTAGTTGTCCCCCCAAAGCCTTATGTAGTCATGGGGTAGGGACTTTTAGAGTTGGAGGTTAACTCATGATCCACTGGGATTATGGGTGATCCACCGGGATTATAGGTTTTAGTACTGATGGGATTATGGGTGAGTGTGACGCCCCAATTGGGGCAGAGAACCTGAATGCAATATAAGAGAGGCAGAGAGACAGACTCCATGTTGCCATTGTTGCTGTTCTATCACTATGAACTGCTGCTCTCTGCCATGTGCCAGTCTGCCTTGGAGCAAGCCAAGTATGGACTGAAACCTCCAGTACCTGTGAGCTGAATAAACCCTTCCTTCTTTCATTTTGGATATTGGGTATTGGTCCCAGCGATGACAGAAGAGTAACTGAGACAGGCCGTAAGTGGCCCACGTGGGATTTGCCCGCAGGCAGGGGCCGCATTTTGCCATGGGTCATGGCGCAGGTCCAGCAGTCCCCTTAGCTCTGGGGCTCAACAGGACGGCGGAGCTGGAGGAGCAGAACTCACTTTGCACTCCCCTGTGGGCACAGCTGTCCTGGGAGACCACGCCTTGCACCACAGCTGGCGTGGAGCAGTGTCAGCCCAGGGAGCTTCGTCCGAGTGTCACAGGCAGGGGCACACTCCACACTCTGCACCCCTTCTCTAGGCTGGGAGATGGGCCCGCAGCACAGGCAGGAAGGTGGCCCTGCAGCTGCTGGACAGCCTGGAGAGGCAGGCTGCCACTGCCAATGTGCTTTCCTCAGGAATTCCTGACTACAGGCACACAAAGAGGGCCTCAGGGGTGCAAATCCCACTCCAAGGGGTCAGCCTCCCCTAACTATTGTCAAAAATACCAATTTTGGAGAGTTGGGGAAATAGCTCAGCTGCACAATTCCCTGCCTGGCAAGCACGAGGTTGTGAGTTTGATTTCCAGTACAAAACAAAACAAAACAAAAAAATAGTTTTGTTTTGTTTTTTGCCGGGCATGGTAGCACATGAAAGGCATCCCAGCTCTCAGAAGCCCAAGGCAAGAGGATTATCATGAGTTTGAGGCTAGCCTGGACACCCAAACAAAATACCAATTTTTTTTCTTTCTTTCTTTTTTTTGGCAGGACCGGGGTTTGAACTCACAACCTTGCACTTGCCAGGCAGGCACTTGTGCCACAGAGCTATCTCTCCAGCCCCTCAAACTACCAATTTCTAAAAATAGAATTACCCATAGCTTTCACCAGTGGCTGTTTTTTCCTTGAGTGCTCACGACCCAAGAATGGTTAGGAACCGTTGTCTAGGCATTGAGGAGCTGCTGGAGTTGGGTCAGACTAAGCTGGGCGTGGTGGAGCTCACCTGTAACCCTAGCACTCAGCAGGCTGAGGCAAGAGGAGCTCTAGGAATTTGAGTCCAGCCAGAGTATAGAGTGAGACCTTGTCTTAAACAAATAAGCTGGGACAGACAGATCTGAGATTTGTGCTCTAGACTGATATTCAAGTGGAGTGGGGGCTGGAAGGGGAGTTGCTCAGAGGACACTACAAAACCCCAAAAGGATCAAAACTGGCAGGGAGGTGCGGAAAAGAGATGTCTAAAATGTAGGGCACCCAGGGTTTGGGACCATCGGGGTGAAGGTGTGAGGGGAAGGAAAGGTAAGAGCTAGAACTCTGAGCTTAAGGAAAAGGCATAAAGGAAACTGCGTCTCGCTTTCACTCGATGGTTTCTTCGCGCTGCTAGAGACAGGGTTCACAGGCGTGGCCCCAGCGTCTGGAACCACAGAGCCGCGGGCTCACTCCTTGGTCCCTGCAGGCTCTGCCCCAGAATTGTGGGCTGTCCCTGCCCCTTGCAAGGCCAAGAGACACTGCTTCTGGGAGTCATCTGGGGTTGCATGCCGGCCAAGTGTGACTCCTGGGCTCCCCGTTACTGCCACAGGCTGAGGGACCCCGAGGGACGGCCCCAACCGCTGTGGCCCAGTAGAGGGGAGACGAAGCAAGCTCAGGCGGTGGGTAGGATGGAGCCTGCGTGTCTCCAGACTAGGGACCTTTGTCCCTGATGACAGAAGTCAGCTGAGAATGGGGGAAGCAGAGGGAGTCTCCGCAGGCACAGGCGGAGCAGAGCCCCCAGGCCCGGCAGTAACTCACTTCAGGCATCTCTTCCATCTCTTCCTCTCCTCCTCTCTCCCGTATCTTCATTTCAGGCAGAAACGCCCAAGTGGGGCCACACTGAGGGCCCTGGGTGCTTCAAGCTGACCACTGTCGTCCCAACAGAGCAACCCTCTCAAGTCAAATTATGATGGCTTTTCATTCAACCAGATGGCTCTGATTGGCTACTCCTCCAACAAGATGGCTCTGATTGGCTACTCATCTTTGAATCAGTTATTGTTTTTATTGTGTTTTATTTGGTTATGTTTTGTCTGGGTGACCGCCTTTATTTATTTATTTATTTTAGAGTTTAAACTTTATTTAGGTTTTGGCCAGCTCAGCCTGCCCTGTGGGTGGGGCTGGCACAGCATGTGGTACCAGGGATCAAACCAAGGTCCCTGTGGTTGCCTAAGCTTGCCTAAGCAGGCGCTTTAGACCACTGAGCCATCTCGCCTGCCCCAATCATTATTATTATTATTATTATTATTATTATTATTATTATTGACACAGGGTCTCGCTATGCAGTTCAGGCTGGCTTTGAGCTCTCTTTTGTGGCCCAGGCTGGTCTCGAATTCACACTGACCCTCCTGCCTCAGCCTCCCAAGTGCTGGGATTACAGGCGTGCGCCACCATGCCCAGCTAGGTGACTGCCTTTAATTTGGGCCCTAGTGGTCCTTCCTCCTCATATCCAGGCCCTGGTATGATCCTCTTTCCTTAAGTGACTTATTCTACCTAACAGCCTATGGTAACCGTGGCGGGCTGTCCCTTCCATGAGGAGGTTCCCCAGGAATGTGATTGTTATCCGGCTAACGGGCTATTTCCCATTGGCTTTGAGGACACAGGTCCCTGTTGGACGGCCCCATATTTTAAGCTATCCCAGCCACCCCTAAAACACAGAGGCCCTCAGTCCCACAGCCCTTGGGGCTGGGTTTTGCCTACTTTGAAAGTGAACTTGGGAATAGACCCTTGCCCATTGATGACACTTTATTGTAGCCTCGAGAGAGGCTGTGACAGCCCCATGTTGAGACTTATTTATGAGAATGTCAGAACAGGGGATCGAACTCAGGACCTTGCACTTGTCAGGCAGGCACTTGTGCCCCTGAGCTATCTTCCCAGCCCCTAGATTGGGTAACCTTAAGCCACTAGGTTTCCACCTGATGGGTGACACAGCAGTGGACGGTGACTACTTCTTAGCGGTGTGACTGGCAGGGCAGGGCAGAGGAAGCTGTGCTCCCACACCCCATGGGCCGGAAGTGGAGAAAGATTCGCTCTCCAAAGAATCGGCAGCTGCTGGCCCTGCGCGCACATCTGCTTGGGGCTGTGAGAACGCAGCTGGAGGTGCGTGTGGAGATGCAGGCAGGCGACAAGCCAGGGGCTAGACGTCAGAACGGACACAGTTGATCCCAAGGATGGGAGTTAAGGACCGGGCTCCTGAGTGTGGTGACGATGAGAGGCAGAGGGAGGGGGAGCTGTGGACACGGGATGTGGGGAGATGTGTGTCTGACACAGGACACTCTCAGTACGTTTACATGGTAAGACCTCAGGGTGAGGAACTGCCTGAAACTCAGCCTTCCAAAAGCGTGTGGTCCCTGTGGTCCCAGCACTCAGGAGGCTGAGACAGGAATAGCATCGCGAGTTGGCAGCCAGCCTGGTCTGCACAGTGAGTCCAAGGCTAGCCTGAATTACATAGTGAGAACCTGTCTCCAAGAAAACAAGACATCTATCAGCTGGGCATGAGGGCGCATTCTTACCATCAGAGCATTCTGGGAAAGCTGAGGCAGGAAGACCGCAAGAAGGAGCCCCATCTGCAGACTTAACAACTTGGCAAGAGCCTGTCTCAAAATCAAAAAAAGGGCAGTGAATGTAGCTCAGGCCCTGTGTTCAAGCCCCAGTACCACAAAAGAAAGATGGAGGGCGAGGAGAGAAGGAAGGAGAGAAGAAGCAAAAGGGGGAGGAGAAGGAAAAAAAAAGAAAGTTGCAGGTTGGAGCCACGAATACAGAGGTGGCCATCAAGCGTGGGCATGCGCGTGCTTTTGCCCAGCAAGTCTCGGTGGGGAAGAGGGAAAGACACGCGCTGTGGAACCTGTTCGCTTATGTGACCGCGGGAGGAAGAGGACCCACAGGAAGCTGGGCAGGATGGGGTGCTGGAGAGGACATCCAGGCACATGGGTGTCTCAGTTGCCTTTCTCATGGCTGGATCAAAACACCCAACACCGGAAGTTAAGGGAAGATCGGCTTCCTTGCTCGCTGTCGGTAGAGGCTCAGCGCAGGGCAGCCTGCTCCAGAACTGGGGGGTGCAGCAGAGGGCAAGCAGCCCCTGGTGTGGTGGGACAGGCAGAGGCAACGGGAGTGAAGTGACGGCGGCCTTCTGTCTGTCCCTTAGAGTCTGTCCAGGTTACAAGGCTGTCTTAGTTACTTTTCTCTCATTGCTGGGACAAAATACTCAACACCCAAAATGAAGGAAGGAAAGGTTTGTTTAGCTCATGCTTCGCGGAAGTTTCAGGCCGACACGGCCGGCTCCAAGGCAGAGCGGCATGTAGCAGAGGGCAGGTAGTTTACGGCGGCTGACAACAGCCAAGGGCAAAGCGGGGAGCAGTAGCAGCGGCGGCCAGCACGCCTATCTCCCTCCCTTATGTTATAGTCAGGCATCCGCCCAGCACGGTGTGGCGCTCATGCCCATAATCCCAGCATTGGCTCATAGATTAATCCCAAACTCCAGAAGCTGCCCCGAGACTGCTAAGGCTCTGGGGGAGGCACCTAGACACAAACCATGATGACGGCCACCGCATGGGGCAGCCTTAACCCTACCACCATGCCCTGGATCCCAGCCTCACACACCCTAGATCCAGCCACCTCCAAGAAGCCGCACCTGCAAGCCACAAGAGGCTTTGGGGGGACCACCCAGACACAAGCCAGGACAGGGGGCTCCCACAAGCCACAGGGATTTCAAGAATGACAATTAGCCATGGTGTCACGGTTTGGGTTTGAAACGGCCCCAAAACTCCTATGCCGAGATGGCTTGGTGGTGGCCGGTAGGTCTGGGGGCAGCAGTGGGTGGCATCGCAGGCTCCAGTGTCACCAAGTGAGGAAGGGTGCTGGTCCTAGGGGGTGGCATTACTGGGAGCCATGGGGTGGGCCTGGCTGAGTTCTGGGCTGGGACTCTTGGAGGCTACTGGTCCTCAGCCCTTCGCTCTGCTCCTCTCTCCCTCTGCCTCCTGGTGGAGAGGCGAGGCGGGGCGAGGCGGGAGCAGCTCTCCTGGGCTACGGCACCCTTCCACTAGGCTGCTGCTGCTCACCACAGGCCTAAAAGCAAGGGAGCTGGCTGGCCACAGACTGGGCCCTCTGAGGCCCAGGTGAGGCGACGGAGGACCTCTGGTCGTCATTAGACACAGGGACAAAGAACGGCTCAACCGGTGGCAGATGCCAGGCAGACGTTGTGCGGTGAGAGCCGAGGACGAATGCGTCAGGGTCACACGTGCCCCGCTGGGAGCCACCTCGCCGGAAACGGTGGGCAGAAGCCCAACCTCGTGAGTTTCCAAAGGGTGAGGAAGTGAAATATGCTGGACACAGTGGGACGAATACTCCTTGTTCTTACTCTCACGTAGGAAAGCTGAAAAGAGTGGCCTCGGCTGGCGTCCCTCCCGCTAGCACACGGCCCCGGCTCCCCCGTGGACCTGCTTGTCTCACAAGAAGTGTGTGATCTACAATACTTACCCACAATGCACAGCAGCATTCGTCACAGGGTGACCCCCTCAGGGCCAGCAGCGTCCCCAGAACACTGGAGTTGGAGAGAAAGGCAGGCCTCCTCCATGCTGGAAGGGGGCTGCTGCCACCAAAAGCCCAGCAGGCCTACCAGCTGCATCCAGAGGCCCAGCCTCTGTGCTGTCCCCCGCCCTGGGTGTTACCTTAGCCCTGCCCCCACCGGGACATCTCCATCCTTTCTGATCGTCCCTGAGAACACTCCTGGCGCTCCTGGTCCCCGCTGGGTGCGGTCTGCAGCTCCTCTTCAGGTCTCCTTTCCTGTTGCCCACCAGGGAGGCCCCTCAGCAGCTCCTGCTCCTGGTGGTACTGAAGACAGAAGCCCATCCTCAGTGGCTCCAGAAGGCTGGTGCAGCTCCCCCTTCCCTGCGGCCCAGCTGGGTCGTCCACCTGCTCCCTCAGGGACCCCAGCACCCGTCTGTCCTCAGCTGCCGCATTAGTCCCAGGCAGCCAGGGGAGGATGAGGCAGGTCACCCCCACATTCACCCCTGCTACAGGACGGCAATGCGATGTGGGGTGCACTTCTCCATCACACTGACCTGGGAGGTGGCACTGCGACTCCGGGGCAGGGGGGGGCACTGGACCTTCCCATGCTGACCAGAGACCTCTGCGACGTCCCAGGAAGCAGCCGTCCTTGATGCAGCCCCAGACATGAGTGTTTTCTGTGCGGGCTCAACAATACACACATGTGGATGTGCTGCCTGGAAAACACCTCAGGGTTGATCCTGGAGAGAACTTAAGGTTAAGCGAATCTGCAAATCCCCCTTTAGCCTCAGTCTTTTCTGTGGAGCAGAGGTCTCTCCCCTTTCATCAGAACAGGGATATCTGAATTTGAATTTGTGTTGATTCTCCAGCCTCAACCTCCTGAGTGCTAGGATCAAAGGTGCACGGCACAAAGAAGAGGGTTTTTTTTTTTTTTTTAACATTTTATTTATTTGATATAAAGTCGAGATATGCAGGTCAGACTTGCAGTGATTCTCCTTTCTCAGCCTCCGCAGCACTGGGATTACCGGCAAGGACCATCACATCTGGTTTTGGTGGATCACGTGTGGCACTGGGCAAGTGCTTACACCTCCAAGCTATCTCCTCAGCCCAGGAAAGGGTATTTAAGCAAGCTTCAAAGGGTCTGAATCTCACCAGGCATGGTGGTGCACACTGTAATCCCAGCACTCTGAAGGCCGAAGCAGGAGGATCGCTTGAGTTCCAGACCAGCTTGGATTACAAAGTGAGCTCAAGGCCAGTCTGAATTGCATAGCAAGACTCTGGCTAAGAAAAATAAATGAATAAATAAACAAACAACAACAACAAAAAATTGAGTCTCATTTCCTATGCATGGCTGCCTTGGGTGACTGTCTTGGGTCTGGGGGCTTCAGATCCGAAGAGGAAGAAAAAGGCTATTTCTTCTCCAACAAAAATCTTACAACACTGGGCTGGCGAGACAGCTCAGCAGTCTAAAACACCTGCTTAGGCAAGCTTAGGCAACCACAGGGACCGAGGTTCGATCCCCGGCACCACATGCTGCGCCAGCCCCCACCCCCAGGGCAGGCTGACCCAGCCATAAAAAAAAAAAAAAAAAGAAAATTACACTAACTAGATGTGGTGGTGCATGCCTATATCCTTAACATCAAAAGGCTGAGGCTGAAAGATCCCAGTGAGCTCAAAGTCAACCTGTGTACATAAGACCCTGTCTGAAAAAAACAAAACAAACAACAAAACAAAACCACAACTGTTATTCATCAGTAGCTCCACTAGCTAGTTCTATGCTGTCCAGGATGCAGCCACTGGCCACAGGGGTAGCTGGAAACAGTTAAGATTAACTACAATTAAAAAGCCAGTTTGGGGCCGGCGAGATGGCTCAGTGGTCTTAAGTGCCTGCTTAGGCAAGCTTAGGCAGCCACAGGGACTGCAGTTCGATCCCCGGCACCACATGCTGTGCCAGCCCCACCCCCAGGGCCGGCTAAGGCAGCCAGAACACAAATAAATAAATGAGGTTTAAAACAATAAAAAATTAAAAAAAAAAAGGCCAGTTTGGCTGCCGGGCGTGGTGGTGCACATCTGTAATCCCAACACTTGGGAGGTTGAGGCAGGAGGATCAATGTGAGTTCGTGACCAGCTTTGGCTATACAAGTAAGCTCAAGGCCAGACTGAACTGCATAGTGAGACCCTGTCTCAAAAAAAAAAAAAAGCCAGTTCTCCATTGCTGTAGTCACATTTCAAGCGCTAAGTGCATCTAGTAGTTCTCACGTGAACATGCAGATACTGATGCCATCTCCACGCAGGACCTTCCCAGTCCCTGCTGTTCTGTGCATGCATGCAGGCGTGCGTGGGCGTGTGTTTGTGTGTATGTGCGCACGCGTGCCTGTTCCTGGCACTGAACCCATGACCTTCACACTAAGCTGCATCCCTATTTTATTTTGAAACAGGACCTTACCAAGTGCCCAGTTTGGCCTCGAACCTGTGACCCTCTGGCCTCAGTCTCCTGAGTTCTGGGATTACAGCCTTGCACCGACGTGCAGCATGTAGACCAATCTTTTCTACTTAGGGGAAACTGAGGCCCCAAAACCGGACCAACTCCTCCAAGGCAGATCTGGGCCTACAACCAAAGCGCCCTGGTCCCAGCTGGACTCGGGAATCTGCCCGCCCTCCTCCTTCCCCTTCGGGCCAGTCCCTGGGCTCCCCGGGTCAGAGTCCCCGAGAGCGTGCTGGGGCCTCTGGCGCTGTCTGCTCCTGCCCGGCTCAGGCCTGTCCCACAGCGCTGGAAATCAGCTCTCCAAGTCGGGCGATTTGCTCCGCAGCTGCCCACCTAGGGGTCGAATTGTGTGAGGGTGGTTTTCACTGAGGGGCCTGGGTGAAAGGAGAGTTGGGGAGTCGCAGCGAATAAGTACTCTGGGTCCCGGCGGAGTTGGGGCCGTCGCCAAGTGCACCCCTTGTATCCCTAACGTTCCCAAGCCTCGGCACGAGGACACGGGACTCGGGAGGGCTCTGGCCACCCCACCTCTGGGCCGCATTTGGCGGGAATGGCCTGTCCCGCGTCCACCTGCAGCCGGGCGGCTGCGGGGACAGAAGCGCCCCCAAGCGGAGACAGGGCAAGGGCCGGCGAGGGGCGCGGGGACCCGGACCGCGGGCAGCGGGCGGTGCGCGGGGGATGGGGTGGGGAGCAGAGGGGCCCGGGCGGCCAATGGGAGGGAGGATCTCGTTTCAAAAGGGTTAACCTCAGCCAATGGGAGGTAGGGGGAGCGGATCCTGCTCGCTCCATTCAAGAATCCCAAGTATTCAAGATGGACGGCAGGGAGTGTGGAGGAGAAAGGGGGCGCGGGGCGCGCGGCGCAGGGGCGACCGGCGCGGGGACTCCCAGGCCGGGCGGGTCAGGGACGCAGGGGCGCGTGGGCACCCGGATCCCGGCGTGGGGATGCTGGGGACCCGGGGGTCGCGCGGAGGGGCGAGCGTGGGGCGGGGCGCAGGGGCGCGCGCAGGAGCCGGGAGAACGCGCCGTGGTTCCCGGCGCCCGGACGGCAACGCCAGCGGCTTGGGTTCGTGATCTTGGGGGATGGGTGGGCTCTTTCCCTTGCCTGTCCCTCTTTCACTTGCAGGCATCTCTTTCTGGCCCCTCCTTTGGGGACTGTATATTTGGGGAGCCCCCGCCGCCAGTCGTTACGAGGTGGCCGCTGAGTCGCCGTGCTGCGGGGGGCGTGGTGGGAAGGGCGGGGGCCTGGGACACGGCGAGGCGAGGCCATCTGTCTGGGTGTGAGGGTGGGGGCTCCGAGGACTTGGGGAGCGCAGGGCAGGAGTTGTGCGCCCCTAGAACTTGGGAGGCTTAGGGCCGCACCCGCTCATGGGCTCGTCGGCAGTTGTGGGGTGCAGTGGGCGCGGGGAGGTGGCGGCCGCGGCGCGCCCCGCACTGGTGTTCGGGGAGGGCTCTGCGAGGCGGAGTTGTGCGGCGCGTGTGGCTGGAGTTTGTGCGCGCGCGCGCGCGTGTGGTCCGGTTGAAGGGGTGCGCGTGTGTGTAGGGGGCACGGTCGGTGCTGCGGGATGGGCCCCCCTCGCCCCGCGCTCCCCGCCGCCGGAATCATCCCATTCACAGAATGGGCTTTCAGGACCCTCCAAGTCTCCTCCTCCGTCGCCATGGCTGCGGGCGGGGCGGGGACAGCTGGGGCCACCCCTGTCCTCGCCCCACACCTGCCCTTTCTCTCCCCGCGCGGGCTGGGCCCCATCCCCTGCTGCTCCGGGGGCCGGGGCCGGAAGATGATGGCCAATGAGGAGGGGGAGCCGAGGGAACTTGAGCCAGGGCCTCCCCTCCCCCATTTCCTCTGTCTCCACCCGCGTCTGGAGGAGCAGTGGGGGAGGGTCCTGCGGGGCCGGGGTCTCTGGCCGCTTCTCCGGAAAGGGCTGCGTGCGGGGCTCGCCACCCTATCCCTTCCGAGGGAGCGCTCTGGGACTCCTGGGGGCAGCACGCCCCCAGCCCCCACCAAGCTGGCCCCTGTGCCCCCCTGGTGGCCTGGCTCGCCCCACCGCAGGAGCGGGCAGGCCTAGCCACTGACCCTCGCAGGGCCTCGGTTTCCGCCGTGCATCCGTGGGGCAGGGCCCGGGTTTGCAGGCTGCAGCACAAATTGTCTGGCAAGGCGGGAAAGCAGCACTCCGGCTTCCTATGGTGGGAGGAGGCGCCCCAACTAGAACCCAGGTCTCCATGCTGCTGCGGCCTGGGAGGAGCTGGAGGCTGCGGCCACCCTGGGCGCGGAGCGGTGGGCCTGGGTCGCTCTCTGCCGCGCTCTCGACCCTCGCGCCTCCCGCTGCCCTCCGGGTAACCTCTGGCTTTCCCTGTGCTAGGACTCCCTTGTGTACAGGAGGACAGCTAGGGTGAGCCGGGAGACTCCCCGAGCCTTCACCTGGAGTTCCCGGACTGCGCAGGAAACCCCAGTGCGCATCCTACTGATCATCCCCAGTTCTGCGAAGGAGGAGGTCACCTGCGTCAGATCCAAGAAGAGGCTGGGCCTGTAATCCCAGCCCTGGAAAGACTGAGGCCGGAGGATCTCTGTTCCAGGCCAAACAGGATCTCCAAAGTAGGTTCAAGGACAGCCTGAATTACATAGCAAGACCCCATCTGAAGAAAACAGGAAGCAAAAAAAGGACTCCAAATGGGGACCCAGGTGGGAGCCACGCAGCCGCGCTCCCGTGGGGCCTCCTTTTCTTCCCAGAACTGCAGGCCTGGAGGCTCATCTTCCATCACACTGTGGACCCAGAACCCAGAACTCTGCCTTGTCTGAACTCAGAAGCCAGCTGTGAGGCTGTAAGATCTTGGGGAGCTCCTCCACTGAAGGAGTGGTGAACCTCGAAGGACTGCTCATCCCAGAGAGCCTCAAGTCTCGGGGACTTTGGGTGCTGCGGAGGCCTGCCCAAACACCCTGGAACCTCTGGGAAAGGGGGCAAAAGAGAAGGCATAAGGGTGGGGAGGGTTGCCCTGTGACACACCCCAAGCTGCCCAGCCAACCCGGGGCAGGGTGGCATCCCTGCTGCTGGCCAGAGCTCTTTTCACATTGTGCTACTGTCGCACCCGTCACGAGCAGTGCAATGTTAAAAGGGCATTGGCCAGACAGTGCTACCCAGCGCCGCCTGCCCTCTGGTTGTCGCTGCTTCCTGTTCCGTTCCGAGACCCGTCAGCCACCCCAGGGGTGCTTCAGGAAACCTGGCCCCAGTCTCTAGCTCCCCTGTACAGAGCATGGAGCGCCGTGTGTGTGTGTGTGTGTGTGTGTGTGGTGCACACACTGGACACACATGACTGAGCACCGTCTGACCTGGCAGGAACAACCCCATTGGGCAGATGGGAAGACTGAGGCTCAGCCAATGGTGGCGCTCTGGTACCAAGAGCCCAAGGCTGCCTGCATGCCTGTCTGTGTCTCTGCCGACTATTAAGCTGATCTTTCTGGGGCAAGAGCTCCACAAGTCCCCAGAGAAGACCCGTGTGCCCCTGGTGTCCTCCGTGACTCCAGGACACTGGGGACTCTCCACCCCTCTCCCACTCTGCCCAGTGTCTCTCTAGGACTGCCTGTGACCCAAAGGCTTGTTGCCAATGATGCTTCCTGTGGTATCTCTGTCTGGATGTGCGCAGCGCTGCCCAGGACTTGATCCTGGGGATGAAGTGTAAATAGCGCTCCTGGAGCTGCTGTGGTGACGCACACTGGTGATCCCAGCATAGGGGAGCCAGAGACAGGAAGGTCCCGAGTTTGAGGCCAGCCTGGACAGCAAAGTGAGACACTTGTCTCAACAAGAGAGGGCAGGGCCCCTGAAGGATTCTTCCAGGGTAGATTCTAAGGAGCTTGAGGGAATAACTGCTTCTCCTACACAGGACCTAGGTGGCTTTGTCCCACCTTGTTATAGCAGATTAGGAGGTGTTCCTGTGAGCCCACTAGGAGGCTCACAGTTGGAATCCAAGGACTGTGGAAAGCCGAGGCGGAGGATCAAAATTCTGAGTTCAGTCTGGGGAACTTAGGAATGAAGTGAAACCTTGACTCAGAATGTTAGAAGTTAAAAGCAGGAGAAAGAAAAGCTGTCAGAGACAAGAGTCCCAAATGGCATGGCCCGGCAAGACTGATTTTTAAATGAAATATTTTAGAAAGGGCTGGGATGATAGCTCAATTTAAAAGCCCTAGCGGGCCGGTGAGATGGTTCAGTGGTCTAAAGCGCCTGCTTAGGAGGGCTCAGGCAACTGCGGGGACTGCAGTTTGATCCCCGGCACCACATGCTGCGCCAGCACCACCATCAGGGCAGGCTGAGCCAGCCACAAAATGGATAAATAAACACAACAAGCAAACAAATAAATAAAATTTAAAATTAAAAAAAAAATAAAAAATAAAAGCCCTAGCAGCTGGGCATGGTGATGTACACCTGTAATCCCAGCACTTGGGAGGCTGAGGCAGGAGGATCGATGTGAGTTCAGGACCAGCCTGGACTGCGTAGTGAGACCTGGTCTCAAAAACACAAAAAAATAAATAAATAAAATCCCTATGTTCAGTCACCATCACTGAAAAAACAAAAACCTAGATTGTGAACAGACATGATGGCAGCACTTTCATTTAATCCTTCTAGTCTGGGGGCTGGGAAGATAGCTCAGTAGAATAAGCGCTTGCCTGGCCAAGTACAAGGGCCTGAGTTCAATCTCTGCTTCCACAAAAACAAGAAAAAAATCCTAGTCTGGTATGGCGATGCTGGAGGATCACAAGTTCCAGGGCAGCCTGTGCAACTTAATGACTTACCAAGACTCTGTCCCTCAAACAGGTAAAAGAAAACCCAGTAACTAGTTTGTGTTTAGGTTTTTTTTTTTTTTTGGTCTTTTGAGACAGGGTCTCACTACGCAGTTCAGGCTGACCTTGAGCTTACTTTTTTGTAGCCCAAGCTGGTCTTGAACTCACTAATCCTCCTGCCTTAGCCTCCCAAGTGCTGGGACTATAGGCGTGCACCACCATGCCCGCCTAGGTTCTTTAAAACAATAGATTTTTGGTTTTTTGAGACAGTCTCACTGTGGTCCTGGCTGGTCTCCAACTTGCTGACCCTCCTACCTCAGCCTCAAAGGGCCGAGGTTGTGGGCCTGCACCACTGCAGCGGGCTGTCTTGTTTTAATGGTAGAGTTTGAGCTTGCTTTGGTGTAGGGGCTGGGGTTGTGGGGACAGAGTTCGAGTCCCCCATTAGAGCCCAGGACTCCTCAGCATAGAGGAAGTGAGTGGGGAGCCCAGCAGCCTCCATGCTTGCCTAGCACTCTGTGTTGTGGCCTGTGTATCCCTGCCCCTGCCAACAGGGGTGGCCTCTGTCCTGCCTACTGACAGTACTGGCCATGCTGACAGAATTGGCCATGGCGCGCTTGGCTCTATCTGAGCCTCCTGGCTGGTCACAGAGCAATTGTTTGGTGATCACTCTGTTAATGAATTGAGAAGGCTACAGCTCGGGCTGGGGAGACAGCTCAGGGCCTAAGCAACTGCCCTGTGTGCACAAGGTCGATCCCTGGTACTGAAAAAAAAAAAAAAAAAAAAGCTGGATTCCCCAGGGCCCTTGAGATGAGTGGAGGCTCCATTATGCGCGGCCCCTGCCCAACTTGTTTTCATCTCTTTTTCCCCGGTACTAGAGTTTATTTTCGTTTGTTTACTGCTCTTTTTCAATTTTTATTTATTTATTTTGGGGGGGGGAACTGGGGACTGAGCTCAGGCCCTTGTGTTTGCCAGGCAAGCATTTATTCTACTGAGCTATCTCCCCAGCCCTTTTTTTTTTATTTGTCTTTTTTATTTTTTTGAGACAGGGTCTCACTATGCAGTCAGGCTGGCCTTGAACTCACTTTTGGAGCCCAGGCTGGTCTTGAACTCACATCAGTCCTCCTGCCTCTGCCTCCTAAGTGCTAGGATTGCAGGCGTGCACCACCACTCCCGGCTTTTTTTTTTTTTTTTTTAATTAGAGAATCAAACTCAGGACTTTTAAACAGGGAATGGTGCTCAGGCAGGGACCTGTGTCTCACTGTACGGTCCAGATGGGCTTTGAGTTCGCAGTGACTTCCTGCCTTGGCCTAAGCACAGGCACTGTGGGTGTGCCCTGCCACACCTGGCACCAGGGCTGGACTGCACGTGCTAGGCAAATGCTTATTAAGGACGGCATTTGGCGAAGTTGCTCAGGCTGGGCTTGGCCTTGGACTCGGACTCCGCCTGCTCCCCGATGCTCCCTGGCAGCCTGCTAGCTACACCTCGTCTCCTCCACCTGTTCCGTAGTCCAGCCACGGGAAATGGATTTCTTCCAATTAACTCGAGCCAGTTGACATGCGGCGCCATCTGAATTGTTCTCAGTCCTGCCCTTTGCCAACCCGACTTTTCTTGTGTTTTCCTGAGACCTGTTCTCACCATGTGGCCCAGGCTGGCCTCCAGCTCAGCCACCCTCCTGCCTCAGCCTCCCCAGTGCTGCAATTAACAGGTATGCCCCCTCACACCCAGTTTACGGAAGGGAATTTTTTAATCTCAGTGGCAGGGTTGAGGCAGGAAGATCTAGGTGTGTTTAAGGCCAACCCAGCCACTTAAATCCAGGCTGAACTACACAGCGAGACCCTTTCTCTAAAACAAAAACTAAGAGGGCAGGGGAGGGGTTATTATGTACTTGTGTCCCCTGTATGAGAGTCTGCAATTAACAGAAGCGTAGATCACAGCCTTCCAAAGTGTCCTTTGGGTCACAGGTGCGTGGAGACATTGTCCCCTCCCTATAACAGCCAGGCCAGCACCCTGACTTGTGGCTGGTGCCCCACAAGACATGAGCCAGTATGTGTTTTGTTTTTGGGACAGGATCTAACAAGTCCAGGCTCAGCTTGAACTTGTGATCCTCCTGCCTCAGCCTCCTGGATGGTGCTTAGATTACCAGCTTGTTCGACCACGCCTGGCCGGACAGAAGCTGTTGTGAATCTGGTTGGAATACGGCTCTCCAAACCCCACCTCATTCACCCCTGGTGGCAGCTGGACACCGGCGTAGAGAAGGCAAGCTGGGACAGAGCGCCTCACAGTGGTTTTTCCCCTTTTTATTAAAAATAGACCCAAACACTTTAGGTATCATACAAAAGTTTCGTTCGCTGGTGGCAGCCATGGGATGTGCCATGGCCCTGATGATCCAGCTGCCCTCCAGGGGACAGGGTCGCAGGGAGCAGTGGCCACTTGCCTGGCCCGGACCCTGCTGGCTGGGATGGGCCTGGCTGTGCCACATTCCCTCCTCCCTGCCAGTGGCAAGGGGCAGAAACTCAAAAGTGCCTCTCCTGTGCCAAGGTGAACAGTGGGTGACATGGGCCCCAAGGCTGCTGCCCAGGGCCTGGACATGGGGTTCCCTGCAGCCTAAGTCCTTTCCCCATCTTCAGACAGGCATCTGAACCCAGCCTCGCCTCTGCTATCCTGTGGCTGAGGCTCAGCTGGCCTGAGGCCTCAGTGTGTGCTCCAAATGACAGGGCCGAGTCCTCACCCTGCCATCTGCGTCCTGCTCCTTGGGGACACACGGCCCCCAGACCCCCTTTTCTGGTGCTGCGTTTCCCAACTGCTGCCGCCCCTGGGCCTTCAACTCTCCGGGGGTCCCCCAGGCCCCTGCTGCCAGGGGGCGTGGTGGGGGCAGGGAAGGGGGCGGAGCCGGGTCTGGGCGGGCAGTACACATGCTGGTATGGACCTCGCGCACGGGGCTGGGCCAGGGCAGGCGCAGGAGGGTGGGGCATGCGAGGGGCGCAGCCTGCCTGAGCCCTCAGTCCCAGCCGTTGTCCTTCACCATGTGTGACATCTCGATGATGTACTTCCCCTCCTTGTACTTCTGGCTGGTCTCGAAAGCCTGCTCCTGATGGGGAGGGGATCGGTGACCACCCGGGTCGCCGGCACCGGGCCCCAAGCCCTGCTCGGTTCTGGGGCGACCCCCCCCCCTCCCTGGGCCGAGGTCCCCAGGGTGTGGAGCTGTCCCCAGCACTCACATATTTCCAGCCCAGCGTGGTCTTGCAGCTCTCGCAGAAGATGTCTGCTACGGAGTGCAGCCCGGTGAGCAGCAGGCGCTGTTCAGCCGGCCCACAGCCCACGTTGACCCTGTCCAGGGAAACAAGGAGGAGCCAGCGCCCGCCGGGCGGCTCCGTCAGTGCAGCCCCAAGCAACCCGGAGGGGCCGGAAGAACCCGCAGCGGCATGCGCCCCACAGTCGCTGGGTTCCCAGCTCTTTATCTAGGGCTGATCCTGGCTCTGCCCAGGCCCCTGGGAAGCCTGCAGCCCACCTCCTCCAGCTCCTTTGCTAAAGGGAGCAGAGCCTAAGGACGGCACGGGGGAGGGCAGGGGTGGGGTTGAGACGGGCCTCCCTCTGGAGCCCAGGTTGGCTTCAAGCTCAAGGCGATCCTCCTGCCTCGGCCTCTCAAGGGCTGACGTGATAGGCGTGTGCCACCATGCCAGGCTAAAGAGCTCCTTTCTGATGCCTCACCCCGTCTATCCCCACAGAAAGAGGCACGTATACGCAAGCACACCAGAAGTGGACTCACACGGAGTTAAACAGGTAGGCGCGGCCGTGGCTTCCTTGGAAGGACTGCGGAGACACAGGGCAGACAGTGACCAGTGTGTGTCCCCCGCCTCTGCCCGTGCCCTGGGCACAGCCGGGCCTCCATCGTACCTTGGAGATGAGCTCATCGTGCTTGGCCAGGTGGGCACGGCAGTGCACACAGCTGTAGGTGCGGTGGCAGCGCGGCAGGTAGCTGCGGAAGGTCTTGGCGGGCAGGCAAGCGGGGGCCGGGCCCGGGTCGCAGCTGGGCATGACAGGCTGCAGCACAATGCCCTGGCGGGCCGGAGGGGCTGGCGCCGTGCAGCCCCCACAGAGCCGGTCACAGGTGAAGCAGCGAAGCAGGTTGGCTAGAGCCGTGTTTTAGGGCAGGAGAGCTACGGGGGGCTGCCCAGCCAGGGCCCCCCCAGACAAGAAGTGCGGAGAAGCGAAGTCACCTGGGGAGAGGGACCCAGGGTGAGGGGAGCTCGGCCCTGGTGGGCTCAGCCCTTGCCCTGGCCTCCCTGCCCGTGCCACCCCAGCACTGACTGCCCTGTGTCCCCTGAGTCCCCTTGGCTCTGGCAGCCATTGGAGGCTTCTGCCAGAGCAGGGAGGCAGCCGGGGTCTCTTGGGGCGAGCGCGGCCTCTACCATTTTCCACCGAGAGCAAGTCACTGGCACCAGTGCTGCCATGGAAGCCTTGTCATCAGCATGGGCCTGGCCTTGGGGCTCGGGGCCTTGGTGACATCCTACGGCGCTTCACGATGGGCACAGGGCCGTCCTGACACTGCTGCCTGGAGGCTGCGCTTTTCTCAGCCTCTTTCTTTAGGGCCCGATGGTATGCAGCAGGTGACCAGCCCTCTGGCTGCTGAACGTGGTGTGCCTGTCCCCCAACCTGGCACCCTGGCCACTCCTGCTGTCCCAGAAGGAACTCTTGGCCCTGTTCCCAAACTCTGAGCCCCTCAGTCTCTATTTGGCACTATTTGCTTGGTGAAAGATTCTGGCTTCCAGCCGTGGAGAAACAAAATCACTTTTCTTGGAGTGACCTGACAACCGGACCAAGGGGAGAAGCCAGGGTCCTGGGCTGGGCAGGGCTGCCTGGTGCGACATGAGACTGCCTGTGCACAGACTCAGAATGGAGCTCCTGGTTCTTAGGGGCCGGGCATGGTGTTGTACACGGGCAGTCCTAGCACTCCCGGAGGCTGAGGCAGGAGGATCCCAAGTTTTAAGCCCAGCTGGGACAACTTAGACAAACCCTGCCTGGAAAATGTGGGAGGGTGCTGTGGATGTGGCTCCGTGGGAAGGCCCCTGGTCCAACCCCGGCATCTCAAAATGACACATAAATAAAGCAGTGGCTTGGGGTACAAAATGAGACAAGTGCTTCCTCCTCCCAGGGCCAGGGACAAACAGCAGTGACTCAGGGAGACTGAAGAGGAAACCATGGCTGGCCTCCACCAGCCCCAGAGGGGCAGAGGCTGCTGGAGCAGGGGATAAGAAGGGAGGTGGCCCCAGTGGGCCCAGATAAGCAGGTGCGGCGCTGCCTCGTCCTCGTGGGCAGCGGTGCGTGCCTCAGCACAAGCCTGTGCCTGGGCAGAGCCAGAGCAGTGAGGCACAGTGGCACCAGCAGCCGGGCAGGCTGGCTGTCCCCATCCCATCCCCTGTGGCTGCCACAGTGCCCCAGCAGTGCTGCCCTCTGAGAGGGCCACAAGCAGCTGTACAGAGAATCCTCCATGGAGACCCGGGCCAGGCCTGGAAGACACCCAGGCTGAACCCTGTGACAACCGCTTCTGGTGGCCCTTGTTGCTACCTGTTTCCAGGTAGACTGTGTCCATCAGCTGCCACCAACTTTGCCCAAGTTCCCTTAGGACAACAAGCCACCTTGAAATGCCTCCTTCAAGGCTGGGGGATGAGGGACCCGCTCAGGAGTCTCCCCAAGCTCAGCCTTGGTCCCCAAGCTCGGCCTGCCGGCACGCCTCCTTCCCTATGCTATCCAGCTGGGGAAGGCTGCCCGGAGACTAACACATCCTGGAGGGACACTAGGGGTCACTGCTTCTCCCGGCGTCCCCCTCCCGGGGAGCGGCAGGTCAGCGGATGATGGGCAAACAAAGGCCAGCTGGGGCTGGAGGAAGCTGCGTCCTGGTGTGCAGTGTGCACCGCGCTGGACCTTGGGGATGCGGAGCGGGTGACCACCGAGGCAGAGGCTGAGAATCCAGGTGTGGTGGAATCGCGAGCCTCCCAGGAAGCAGGGCCGGGGGGAGGGGACACTTCGGGGATGCTGTCTACCTGGGACCCCCCCACCCCCGCCGGCGCTTTGGAATGGTATCGTCCAAAGATCCGAGCCGCCGGCTTCCAGGCCAGGTGCGGGGTCTGCACAGCAGCCGCACGGTGCGCAATGACGCTGGATGCAGCGGCCAAAGTTGCCGTGAAATGAGTGCGGGAGGCGCAGCTTGGAGAGGGATGGAGGAGCCGACAGAGGAGCCAGGCCGCGGGGGAGGGGAGGAGGACAAAGGCCGGGTTAATAATGCTTTGGCGGGGCGGGGGGTGGCACGCAGGAGGGGACACTGGCACGGGGCATCCACCTGGAGCAGGGCTGCCCCCTCACCTTGAGGTCGGCTCCCGAGATCTCCGGCTAGCTCTCTCTAGCTCTCGATCTCTCTGCTCTCTCTTCGCTCTTCGCTCTCGACTCCTTCAATTGGGGAGGGGGGGTGGCCAGGGGCTCAGGGCTGGGGCTGCCAAGCGTGGACAGCGGCCGGGGGGCCAGAGGTGGTCTGCCGGGCTGCACCTCGGTCTGTGGGTGACTGTGGCTGTGTGTTGTGGAACTGCATCATAACACTGTGACTCATCCGTCCCCCGCCCCCCTCACCTGCCACGTCAGAGCAGGGCTGGGAGACACAGGAGGCGGTGGGGCGGGCGGGGCGGGGGCGGGAGGGGGCCCGGGCGGGGACCCGGGGCCGCTGGTGGGCAGAGGAGGGGACAGGAGCGTGACCGAGGAGACGGCGCGGCGGCGGCAGGCGAGGTGGCCGGAGCTGAGGGCGAGGGTGCGCGGGCGCAGCAGGGCCAGGAAGCGCACCCGGACTCATTCACCAGGCTGCGGCTCCCCACTTGGGCTCCAGCAGCAGCCCTGACGCAGGCAAACGGTCACGGTGGCAGGCTGTGCCCCAGACGCGTGCCGCGCCGCGCCGGGCACCGCGAGCCTCAGAGCCCCCACTTCGTGTCCCTGAAGCATCCCAGGGTGCCACAGGACAGCTCGCGCCGGACGGCTGCTCAAGACCCCAGGACTCGAGGATCCTGGGTGAGACCCCCGTGGTACCCTAGATGTTCGCCAGGAACCTTCGGGGCAGGTCCTTGGGGAAGGCTCGCCCTTGCACCCCAGGACTGCGGAGCCTCACACCGAGCCCTGGGCACCGGCAGTTCTCTGGCCCTACGGAAGGACGGAGTCGAGTCCAACCGAGCCTGGCTTTGGTCTCAAAGTCACCTGAGTTGGAATCTCAGCGCTGCTGATTTCCTGCCAGGAACCTCAGGGTGCACCTCAAGTCCCTCTTGTGCCGTGAGGGAAGCGACCATCGCAGAGGAAACTGACGTAAGGCGGAAAGACCCCCCTCCCCAAGCGCCGGGTGCCCACCAGCACCTAACAATAGTATAATTTCAAGGCAGCATTGTCAAATGATCCAGGTGCTATATGCCCTGGGTTTGGCGAATCCGAGCTGGCACACGCTCGGAGGCTGAGGCAGGAGGATCACTATGAATTCCAGGCCAGCCTGGGCTAAATAGTTGAAGGGTGGGTACCCATCGAGACCCTGTCTCCGTCTCCCCAGACTCCCCACAAAACTGTAGCATGTATTATGTACCAACTATCCAAGGTGAGTGTGATTTCTATGTGTTGCAAACATATACTAATAAAAAAGTAAAAACGATAAGAGAAAAAATAGCTCTGTGAACTTATTACCTCTAAATCCAGAGAAGATGAACCACTATTTCCTGGTATTTCAGAAGATATGCCAAACTTTTCTTATGGAGAAATTATATTTTTCTATTCCCCTCCCCCCATTTGGTGGTATTGGGCTTCGAACTTGGGGGCTTTACATTGAGCTGCATTCCCAGCCCTTTTTATTATTATTTTATTTTATTTATTT
>PVKN010000827.1:52526-63212 GCA_004027915.1 Capromys pilorides
TTTAAATTTTATTTATTTATTTATTTGTTTGCTTGTTGTGTTTGCTTGTTTCTTTATTTATTCATTTTGTGGCTGGCTCAGCCTGCCCTGGTGGTGGCGCTGGTGCAGCATGTGGTGCCGGGGATCGAACTGCAGTCCCCGCAGTTGCCTGAGCCCTCCTAAGCAGGCGCTTTAGACCACTGAACCATCTCGCCGGCCCTTTATTATTATTTTAGGACAAGGTCTTACTTAAGTCCTTACGTTGCCCTGGCTGGGCTCAAACTTGTGACCCTCCTACCTCAGCCTACCAGAGTGCTAGGACTACAGGCCTGCATCACGCCACATACCACTCCCTCAGTAACTTTCTAGCACCTTCCTGGGCTGACTGTATCACTAATAGACTCAAAATATATCCCCTATGAAAAAATCTGTAATTTTTTTTAAGAGTATATTTTCTTTTTCTTTTTTTACTTATTTATTTATTTTGTATTATGGCTGGCACAGCATGTGGCGCTGGGGATTGAACCATGGTCCTTCCAGTTCCTAAGTTTTCCTAAGCAGGTGCTTTAGACTGCTGAACCATCTCGCCAGCCCAAAATCTGTAATTTTTAATAACATTAAGAAAATGAGGGGCCGGCGAGATGGTTCAGTGGTCTAAAGTGCCTGCTTGGAGGGCTCAGGCGACTGCGGGGACTGCAGTTCGATCCCCGGCACCACATGCTGTGCCAGCGCCACCACCAGGGCAGGCTGAGCCAGCCACAAAATGAATAAATAAAGAAACAAACAAACACAACAAGCAAACAAATAAATTAAAAAAGAAAATGAAACTTGACAAAGACAGGTACTTGTAGGAAGCAATGCTGTCAGTGTTTGGGTAACTTCTATAGAAAAGGGGAGAAGCAGGCCAGCAAGATGGCTCAGTGGTCTAAAGTGCCTGCTTAGGCAACCACAGGGACCACAGTTCAATCCCCGGCACCACATGCTGCGCCAGCCCCACTCCCACGGCAGGCTGAGCTGACCATAACAAAATTAAAAATAAATAAATAAATAAATAAATAAATAAACAGAAAAAAAGAACAGGGGAGAAGCTAAAGCTAGGAACTCTGAATATGTGTTCAGAAAGCGTTCTGGGAGCCGGGCATGGTAGCTCATGCCTGTAATCCCAGCACTTGGGAGGCTGAGGCAGGAAGATCAGTGTGAATTTGAGACCAGTCTGGGCTACAAAAGCGAGCTGCAGGCCAACCTGAACTGCATAGCGAGATCCTGTCTCAAAACGACAAAAAAAAAAAAAAAAAAAGGATTCTGGGGCCCAAGGTAAACTCTGAAAACACAGTGCGAGTATTTGAGGGATAGACCAGAGGTCTGGGATTGAGAGGAAGAGGTTGGTAAAATAAAGTGAGGGTAATGGTCTTTTGGGTAACATAAGAAGGGTGATTGTAAGCAAAGGAGGGTTTTTCTATTTCTTTTCTCTCTTTGCTCTTCTTGAGATAGGGTTTTACTGTGCAGTTCAGGCTGGTCTTGAACTAGCAGTGCGAACTCACGACCTTGCACTTGCCCGGCAGGCAGCTGTGCAACGGAGCTATCTCCCCAGCCCCCCCAAGAAGGAGTTCTTGAGGGCCAAAGAGAACTCGTTTTTTTAGGCATGGATTTAAAGTTTGGTAAGATGGGTACCCATGAATTCTATGTCAACTTGGGAACAAAATGTTCCAGGGTTTAGCTGGTGAGGAGGATGAGGACAGTGTCATTTGGGGGTGGGTTGGAGAGGCAGAAAATGCTGGCTGGAAGGCAGTGAGAAAAGTGTAGGCAAGTGCACATGCTGTAAATGTTGCGGCCTTTCCTTGTGCGTAAGAGGCAAGACGGAGCAGCCTGTTCCAAGGGAGAGAGGATTCTTCCTAAATTCAGCTTGAGACGGTTATACAGTAGCCAAAGAAAGACGACCTTCAGGGAACCGGAGAAACTGCCTCAAGGGAGGGAGTGTGGAGGCAAAGAAACAGACCTGGGAGACAGAGTACAGGGGAACGGGAGAGTGAATGCTCACCCGGAAGAAAGTCTGCAAAGGAAATTTTGCTTTTTTGAGACAGGGTCTCCCTATGTATTCCAGGCTGGCCTTGAACTCACTATGTATCCCAGGCCGGCCTCAAAGTCACAGCAATCCTCCTGCCTCAGCCTCCCTGAGTGCTGGGGTTACCGGTGTGCACCACCGTGTCCAACTTGAACATGTGCAGAATGGTCAAAGGTCAGCAGACATCCAGTCATTAAGGGAAGAACTAACGCATGGCTGGAGACAAATCTGAAACTACTGAAGGAAACCAGCTAAGGGAAGAATCAGAGCTGCGCTTGAAAAGTGAGGAAGAAGCCAGGCCAAGCAGGAGAACCTGTCGGTGGGCACCAGGGGAGCTGCGACGATAAAGGGCCCACCTGTCTAGGAGAAACAGGAAAAATGTAAAATGGTACCTGCGGCTCGCGGTGCTTGCGGGACGAAGGACTTCGCGACCTGTGAAACCCACGGAGCAGGAGTGGACCTGACTCAGCATCTCCACTAGCAACTCGCCTCCTCCTCGTAACTGCGACCTCAGTCTCCTCCCCCAAGTGAAACTGGAGATAATAATGACCGTGGGGCCGGCAGTGAAACAAGATCGCGGAAAGGACTTTGAAACATGTCAAGTGCGGCCTAACTAGATATTATTATAGCCCCCCCACCCTATCATCAAAACTTCAAAGCTAACATCAGATTGGATCTTCTGTTACAGACTCCCTGGTTAGTGCTGCTACGTGGCACGCCATCCTGTCCAATCTTCAAAACACTTTTAAGAGGCCGGGTACTGTTATTACCTCCGTTTTACAGGCCAGAAACGTCTGCCACAGGAAGCCTGTGATTTACCCAGAGTCGCCCAACAAGGGAGCAACTCAGGATTCCAAAGTTCACGCTCGTGCAAAGAAGCTCACATACCAGGCCGAGGGGCACACGACTGACCATGGACAACACCGGACGGAGATCTATGGAGGAAAAGACCCCAACTAAACGCCCAGTTTAGCGGAAAGGAGGTGTGACCCTCTGTTGTTTTGAATCAGGCTCTCGCTAGTTCTGTAGTCCAGGCAGCCCTAGAACTCAACTGTGTGGCCCACGCTGGCCCCGAGCTCGTGGCAATTCTCCTGCCTCAGCCTCCTGAGTCCCAGGATTACAGGTCTGTACCACCAAGTCCAGCTTGTGATTTAGAGCCAGAGGAAATACTGGACTTGTATTACTTTGCGAAAGAATTTTCTGAATGCCTGCTATGTATCTAGCACGGTGTCAGGTAGAGTCTGTTAGCCTGGCTTGGCCTGTTTTCCGTGGTCTCTGCTTTCCTGAACTAGGTTTGTTCATTTCCCTCACTTGCTGGCTTAGGGTTTAGGCAAGCTCAGCCCCGCGGGTCTTCGCTGATTACCCCTCTGCGTTTCTACCAGGGGAGCAAGATTCCGACCCGCGCTGGAGTCCACAGCCGCCCCTCCCCGACGCCCCACCCACCTCGGCGTCACGTGCGCAACAATCCTCAACTACGATTCCCAGAAGGCCAAGCGGCTACGCGCCTGTTCTCACGCAACTACACGTCCCAAGGGGCATCGCGCTCCCCTGCCGCCTGGCACTGCGCAAGAGCGGAAATGCCTGCGTTTCCGGAGTCCACCTAGGCGAGAGCGATTTGCAGTTGGATTTGGGTCTTGCCCTGCGGGACGTCGGAAGTTTACTGTTTTGGGCTTGTGGCTCTTCTGGTGAGATAATAAGCTCCAAGACTCAAAGGTCGCTTCCTTGGGGCCTGGGCATATTTCAGTGTGCGGGTGGTGGGACAGACATTGGCATGAGACCCGAAAGCGTGGTTTGCTCGGCGTTGCCAGTTTATGAAGTGCCCCCTCGCCGCCCGCCTTGTTTTCCCGGGGACCACACAATAAGCAAGGAAGCGGAAGCGCCTCTACTTGACCCCTGAGGAAGGGGTTCGGACAGGCGTTGTGGAGCGGGGCCTTAGGACGTTGCCACCGTGCAAACCCGGCGTCCTCTGCTTTGCGTCCGGACTGCAGACGCCTTTGTTGACGGAGAGTGGGGGCGGGGGAGGGGGGGTACCTGCTTCCCGCCTTTCTCCCCTGCCGCAGACCAGTTGCGATGCAGGGAAAGATGGGGAGATACTCACTGGCTAGTGGTCCTCTTTTAAGTCATTCGTACACCCAGTGTGGTTGTCGAGGTGGCTGCAGGCTGTCAAGCTGTGCTCTAGGACTAGAGGTGACAGCGGCAAAGGAAAGTGCCCAGCCCTGACCCTCTCACAGGGGAAGATGGACAGCAAGCTTGTGTGAGACGTAGTAAGAAAGGCAGAGAAAAAAGCAGGGGAAGCGTCGGTGCAGGACTGGGAACAGAAGCCTGGCATATGATGGGATCTGAAATTTCATTTGTGCTGCAGTGACAGCGGCCACACTAAAAAGATGGGTGAGGAGGCCAACGATGACAAGAAGCCCACGACCAAATTCGAGCTGGAGCGAGAAACAGAACTGCGCTTTGAGGTGGAGGCGTCGCAGTCGGTGCAGCTGGAATTGTTGGCCGGCATGGCAGAGATCTTTGGCACCGAGCTGACCCGGAACAAGAAGTTCACCTTTGACGCTGGGGCCAAGGTGGCTGTTTTCACTTGGCACGGCTGCTCCGTGCAGCTGAGTGGCCGCACCGAAGTGGCCTACGTCTCCAAGGACACCCCCATGTTGCTGTACCTGAACACTCACACGGCGCTGGAGCAGATGCGGAGGCAGGCCGAAAAGGAGGAGGAGCGCGGGCCGCGCGTGATGGTCGTGGGCCCCACCGACGTGGGCAAATCCACCGTGTGCCGCCTGCTGCTCAACTACGCCGTGCGCTTGGGCCGCAGGCCTACTTATGTGGAGCTGGATGTGGGCCAGGGCTCCGTGTCCATCCCAGGTACCATGGGAGCCCTGTACATCGAGCGGCCGGCAGATGTGGAGGAAGGCTTCTCTATCCAGGCCCCGCTGGTCTATCATTTCGGCTCCACCACTCCTGGGACCAACATCAAGCTGTATAACAAGGTGAGGGCTGGAGCTGTGGCAGAGGAGGTCAGGGGTCCTCGCAGGTGGGGAGCTGAGGGGGTTGGTAACTTCACTGCACCTGCTCCCCTTTCCTGCTTCTGCTGCCGCATGACTTCAAAAAACACAGTTTTAAGCATTAGCCTCAGGTTGCTAGCCATCTTTGTGGACCTCTTAATAATTTATGAGGTGTCCACATAGGACATAAAACAAGAACTGAAATAACATCTCTGAGGTCACAGCCACAGGCATTAAAGTCATTACTTGAAGCCCAGCATGGCGGCGCGTGCCTGTAGTGTTAGCGCTCAGGAGGCTGAGGCAGGAGGGCCAGTGTGAGTTAGCAGCCACTCTAGGCTACACGGTGGGTCCAAGGCTTGCCTGAGGGGTCTTTGGGGTGCAGAGAGCCATGGTAGTGCAGTGGCCTAGTGTCTGAGTTCTGAGTCCGGCTCCCAGCCCTGTGGAAGTACACGCACAGTAAGCCATTTCCCTTGTTCCCAGTACCCTTAAAGGGGCACAGGACAGCTGCTGGGTGGTCTGAATATTTTTAACTCTTTGCCGTGGTTGGTATATGCGTGCATTCCCATTCTACGTGAGGAGTGAGGAGTCGGTGCCTGCGCATCGCACATCTTCTTTCATCCTCCGCCTCCTCCCCCTCACTTGGGGTTTTCTCTTTGCACCTTGGTCCTTTCATTGTAGATTACATCCCGCTTGGCAGATGTGTTTAACCAGCGGTGCGAGGTGAACCGGAGGGCATCTGTGAGCGGCTGCGTCATCAACACCTGTGGCTGGGTCAAGGGCTCAGGGTACCAGGCGCTGGTGCACGCGGCCTCTGCCTTCGAGGTGGATGTGGTGGTGGTGCTGGACCAGGAACGGCTGTACAACGAGCTGAAACGGGACCTGCCTCACTTCGTGCGCACAGTGCTGCTCCCCAAGTCCGGCGGCGTGGTGGAGCGCTCCAAGGACTTCCGGCGGGAGTGCAGGGACGAGCGCATCCGCGAGTACTTTTACGGCTTCCGGGGCTGCTTCTATCCCCACGCCTTCAACGTCAAGTTTTCAGATGTGAAGATCTACAAAGTGGGCGCCCCCACCATCCCTGACTCCTGTCTACCCCTGGGCATGTCACAAGAAGACAACCAGCTGAAGCTCGTGCCGGTCACCCCTGGCCGGGACATGGTGCACCATCTCCTGAGTGTGAGCACGGCTGAGGGCACCGAGGAGAACCTCTCGGAGACCAGCGTGGCCGGCTTCATCGTGGTGACCAGCGTGGACCTGGAGCACCAGGTGTTCACCGTGCTTTCTCCAGCCCCCCGGCCACTGCCGAAGAACTTCCTGCTCATCATGGACATCCGGTTCATGGATCTCAAGTAGAGGCGGTGGCAGCCGTGCCCTCCGGACTGCGGGCTCCTCTTCAGGCTGGCGCCACGGGCACATGGGTGAGAGGCACAGCGAGGCTGGCTGTTGTGGCGAGAGCTCCAGGGCAGCGCACATTCTGCCCGGAGCCAGACCTTCCCATGGGGAGTCTGGAGGGCAGCCATGAAAATGCAGTTGCCTCTTTTAGGTCATCTGTGATGCCAGCTGGGGCTCTGAGACCTCAGAAGACTGTCTTTCCCTCAAGGTGCTGCTTGTGGACTAGTTTCCATTACCACTTCCCATACACCGCGTGTGACACGCTATCTTTATTTATCCAGGATGTAAATTAGAGAGATTCTTTTCAGTGAACTTCAAATAAAGTTATTTTGATATATTTGCAATACCACAGATGTGTGATTTAAAAAGTAACTTGTTCTCTTGCTGAAAGATTATTGGGGCAATTTATTTACTTATTTGGTACATGGTCTCAATATATGGCTTGGACTCTTAGTGATCCTCCTATCTCAGCCTCCCCAGTGCTAGGATCACAGGCATGTACCACCATGCCTGGTGTTGGGGCTGGCATTGCATGGGGCTGGCCCTGCATGCCGGGGATCAAACCCGGGTCCTTGCACTTGCCTGGCAGGTGCTTAGACTGCTGAGGTATCATCCCCCAGGAATGATTTATTGATTTATTGTCTAAATGCTTAGACAAAGGGAAAATTGAGAATTACCTGTGAGCCAGATTTATTTCTTCTCTTTCTCTGTCCCCTCTTTTTTTTTTTTGTTTTGTTATTGTCTGGTTACCGGCTCTTGCTGTAGGTGGCCTGGATCTCATTTATGTAGCTTGGGTTGGCTTCAAACTCATGGCAGTTCTGCTGCCTGAGCCTCCCTGGTGCTGGTATTGCAGGCTAGGCCACCATGCCTGGCCTTCTTCTGGTTGTTTTGAGCCACGGTCTCACTCTGTAGCCCTGACTAGCCTCAAACTTGTGGAGAGCCTCCTGCCTCATCCTTCCCAGTGCTGGGATTGTAGGCCTTTTGCACAACCAGCCAGTTCCCCCTTCTTTGGCAGGTAGGAAAAGAAGACGGTGGATCTGTCGTCAGTACTGATTTCTTTGGGGAGTTACGGCTTCCGTCCTCTTAGGAAGAAGTCCCCGGTCTCTTTCCTAGAGCTGGCTCATTTTCTCTTGCAGTTCCCTTTCATGTGTCTGTGATTAGCACAGGTCCTAAGTCAAAGTGTCACTGGAACGTTCAGATGGGAAGGGGCCGCGTGGAACATTCTGATACCTTGCAGGTGACTCATGGGTGTCCTTAGTTTGGATTCGGGTTCTTAAGTCTGACAGGGTTTATCCATTGCTCCTCAGGAAATATGGGGAGCAAGGATTCAACATGGCACAATGTCGGGGACCCTCCTAGGTAGGGACAAGACAGACGAGGTCATATGTGCCTTCCCGTGCAGAGTGGACATGGGCAGTAGGCGACAGCCAGGCGGCTGAGCCCGTGTGGCCAGAGAAGAGCCTTACCCTTCATGCACTAAGGATTGAAGACATCGCTGGCCCTGTTTATTTTTGAGACAGGATCTCTGCGGTAATCGCAAGGCTACCCAGGTTGGGCTTGAACCTGCTGTCCAAAGCAGCAGCCTTGCAGAGTGGTAGGTGAGGGCGGTGCATGCCTGCAGTCCCAGCACTTGGAGGCTGAGGCAAGAGGATTACAGGTTCCAGCCCAGCCTGGGCAGGTTAGCTATGTGTCATGATTCTGTCTCATATTATTGTTATTTTTTTAAGTGGCTTGCTCAGCCTGCCCTGGGGGCGGGGCTGCCGCAGCATGTGGTGCCAGGGATCGAACTGCGGTCCCTGCAGCCGCCTAAGCTTTTCTAAGCAGGTGCTTTAGACCACTGAGCCATCTTGTTGGCCCTGTCTCATAATATTAAAAAGGCTGAGGATATAGCTCAGAGCAAATGGCTTGGGTTCAGGGCCTAAGAAGGGTTTTGTAAGTCGGTGAAGAGTGGATTTGGTCCTAGTAGTGGGAGACCAGCACAGTGACAGCAGCCTGCTTTACACTGTGAGGGCAGTGAGGGTGGCAATGGGGTGGCCAGGGCTTGGCGAGGACACAGAGCTCACTTGAGAACTAAGAGCCCATGACAGCAGCATGGGCAGACGGGAGAGCTAGTGTCCACGCTTGGGCCATTTTGGACTTTATGTAGCCCAAACTGGCCTTGGACTCGTGCTCCTCCTGGCTCAGCCTCTGGAGTGCTTGGGTTATATCAGCGGGTGTGCCCCACTGTGCCCTCATTAGAATTTTTTTATTTATTTTTGAGACTGAGTCTCTGTTATGCAGTTCAAGCTGGCCTTGTGGTTACTTTTGTAGCCCCTGGGCTGGTCTCTAACTCAGTGATCCTCCTGTCTCAGCCTCCTCTGAGTGCTGGGATTACAGGTGTGCTTTTTTTTTTTTTTTTTTTTGGTCTTTTTGAGACAGGGTCTTGCTATACAGTTCAGGCTGACCTTGAGCTCACTTTGTGTAGCCCAGGTTGGTCTCGAACTTGCACCAATCCTCCTGCCTCAGCCTCCCAAGTGCTGGGATTACAGGAATACGCCATCATGACCGGCTGGAATCCAGGGCTTTTTTTTAAAAAAAAAAAAAATGGAGCCAAGGGCATTTTTTGTGTTTGTTTCCTTTCTTGGTACTAGAGAGTGAACTGAGGACCTTATGCAGGTGCTTATGCCAGATCTGAAGGCTCAGCCCCTGGCCTGCGGTGGACATGAAAATGAAGAAGTAAAGATTGGAAGGAAGTGGTCAAGCAGGTGCTTGGGACGTGCTTTACGTGCAGAGCTCTTCCCAGCATGCACCAGGCCTAGGCTTCTCTCCGCACTGAGCCGGGGTGTGGGGTGTGTGGGGGGGGGTGTAAAGGTCTAGTGCAGGCAGAGCTAGGGGATGTCACTGTGCATCCCTCAGCACTGATGTGTTTCAGTGCTGACCTGAAAAACGCAGCCTCACCCTGGAATGATGGGGACAAAAGGCCTACTGAAATAGACAAAGAGATGGTACGCACTGAAGGAGCATGGGTAACTATGGATAAACCTTTTTTTTTTTTAGGGAAGGGTCTAAGGGTGTTCAGGGTCTCACTACTAGATCAGACCTTTTTTTTTAAATTTTTTATTTATTTATTTATTTGTTTGCTTGTTGTGTTTGTTTCTTTATTTATTCATTTTGTGGCTGGCTCAGCCTGCCCTGGTGGTGGCGCTGGCGCAGCATGTGGTGCCGGGGATCGAACTGCAGTCCCCGCAGTTGCCTGAGCCCTCCTAAGCAGGCGCTTTAGACCACTGAACCATCTCGCCGGCCCTAGATCAGACCTTTGATTGAACCCTGGCCCCTGTTCCTGCTTGCAGGTGCTTTAATCCCCTGAGGTATTTGGCCGGTCCCTCATGGCTAAGTCTTTTAGACAGGACGGTGTTTCTCATGGAGTCTCGATGGAGAGAAGTTAATGACGGGCACGTGCGTGCACCTTGCTGCGTGTGTGTCTTCAGTTCTTCAAACATCGAAAGGAACCCTTAAGCACAGAGGAACCACTATCCTGTAACCTGGGCCGGGACCCTGCCGCGTGGCCCCACCCAAGCAGAGCACCTGACGAGGACAGGGCGGCACAGCTACCAGCAGCCCCCATGGTGGATGGGAGCATCACACACTGCAAGTGCATACTAATCAAAATTTAAGGGCTGGCCAGATATCTCAGTGGACTGAAGCGGCTGCTTAGGCAGACACAGGGACTGGGTTTCCATCCCAGGTGCGCCGTGCTGGCTCTGCTCTTGGGGTGCAGAGGCAGCAACGGAGACGGCATGATGGCACAGGCCTGTAATCCAGTGCTTGGGAGGTTGAAGACAGGAAGATCACTACGAATCCGATCTACATTGTGAGACTTTGTGGACCCTGTACTAAATACATTAAAAAAAAAAAAAAAAAAAAAAAAAAAAAAAAAAAAAAAGGACCCAAAGGCACATGCCTTGGGGCCGGTGAGATGGCTCAGCACTCTAAAGCGCCTGCTTAGGCAAGCTTAGGCAGCTGCAGAGACCACAGTTTGATCCCTGGCAGCACATGCTGTGCCAGCCCCACCACCAGTGCAGGCTGAGCTGGCCATAAAAAAAAAAGGCAAGTGCCTGTAGTACCTGCACTCAAGAGACCAACGGAGGCTGAGACAGGTAGCTCACCATGCACTCAAGGCCAGCCTGGACTATGTAGGGAGCCAGTATCTCAAAAACAAAAAGCATGGATGAGGGCCTGAGAGATGGTTCAGTGGTTTAAAGTGCCTGCTTA
>PVKN010000828.1:0-11465 GCA_004027915.1 Capromys pilorides
TTTTTTTTTTTTTTTGTGGAACTGGGGATTGATCTCAGGCCCTTGTACTTGCCAGGCAAGCGCTTATTCTACTGAGCTATCTCCCCAGCCCCAATGCTGCCTTTCTTCATACACCTTTCCTTCTTCCATTTTGCACAGGAATCATACTCAGGACCTTGCATTTGCTGGGCGGGTGCCCTGCTGCTGAGCTGTACCCCCAACCCTTCATGAACATTTCATCAAATAATTTTATTCAAGCCAGTCATAGGCATTTTAAACACCATCATCTCTGTCAATGCTAAAGTGAATTTTTGAATCATCAAAACATTTTGAATAGTCCCTAGAGCATAAATCTGTATAAGCAGCTATATTCATGTTTCAATTTTTTGATATAAAGCATTTCTTACATCTGCGTATCAATTTTTCCTGAGCTACAAATGTCCATTTGCATAACATATGAGCAGTTTTGATTTTCTATTTATTCTATAGCTAGTTATTCATAATCTCTATAACATAATTATATGCTATTTTGCTTTTTTTCTTAAAAAATTTTTTAATTTATACAAAAATATTGACCAAATAACATCAAAGAGAAAAGAAAAAATACATAAATTAGAGAAAGAATAACCTCAACTATGAAAAACAATATCAAAACAATTCTTTTGTTTTCTAAAAGTGATCTTTAAAAAGCTCAGATACAATGCCTAGTCCTTACTATTGTGAGTTTATACCTCCAGGATATTCGTTCTATATGTGTTCAATTTCTTTCCTTTTACTACTTTCATCAGTGTTTCAAGAAGCACCCAGGGCCAACCTGACAGCTCAGCGGACTAAAGCTCCTGCTTCGGCAGAGCTAGGTCACAAGGGTTCGATCCCAGTCTGCTGTGCTGGCCTTGCCCCTGGGGTGCACTGAGATGGTTATTGAGACTGATTACATACCTGTAATCCCAGCACTTTGGGAAGCTGAAAACAGGAGAATCACTACAAGTCTGATCTACGTTGTGAGACCCTGTAGACCCTGTATCCCCTTCCTAAATGCATTAAAAAAAAAAAAATACCCAAACCACACAGATAAAAGTTGTTTTTATGAAATGTACTATCCCTACAAAGGGCAGGACCCTGTAACTGAAATAGTACCTCAAAATATTAGAGACTTTGTAAAAATGTTTACATAAGATAACTGCTTCCTGAAGAGTCTGTGGGAAGGGAGGAACCCCACCTTAGGTTTCGGACATAGGCGGTGTTTTCCTCCCTTTGACAGTGTCTGGCCTTGTGATCTATCTGCTCATAGCCTTAATCATCCCTAAGTGGGCACAATTTTGCTAAAAGATAGTCCTTCAAATAACAAAATGGTAGAGTTAGACCAAAAGGACACATGTGCTTACTTTCCAGCAGCCTTCTAAGTGGATGTCAGGATGCACTAGACTTTACGTCCTTTTCTCTAGAGCTTCCCTAACATGTAGTTTATGCTCCCCTGTGCTCTCTGCACCTGGGACTTGTCTCCTTGGGGCCCTGGTCAGTTGACCTGAGATGCACTAATTTCCCCATCTGGCTCACTGGCTAGAGATGGGGTGACCTGAGGACGAGCACTGTGTCTTGTTCACTACTTCTGTCCCTGGCACCATGCCTGAGAAATGATGGAACAGTTAAGAGCCGTACTTCCTCCTATGGCAAGGAATCATTCCAATATCTTGGAAAGCTGTTGCGAATTTTAAATGGTGTCCTGTGCAGACTTCACCGTTTGTTGATTCCAACTATGTATATGCACATTCAGAGTGTTCCCATCTGTTACCCGAATGTATCAGTGGTCAAATCTCATGCATGAGGTGATAAAGGGAGAATAGGTAATGCCTGAAGCTTAAATGTGGAGGCTTTGGGCCTGCCAGATAGCTCAGTGGATGGAGATTTGATCTCCAGCATGCTGTGCCAGCCCCGCCCTCGGGACATGCTGAGATGGTGATTGAGACTGGGTGTGGTGACACACGCCTGTAATCCCAGCTCTTGGGAGGCTGAAGACAGAAGAATAATTATGAGTCTGACCTATGTAGTGTGGCCCTGCAGACCCTGTCCTAAAATTTAAAAAAAAAAATTAAAGAAGTGGAGGGTTTTCTGAAAGCAGTGCAGGCTCTGTCTATTTGTTTACACGCAGGTTTGGTTCTGTCACAGTGACAGTCTACACTCCTGTCTTCACAGTAAGGTCAACATGTCCATGGATTGATAATCTGCTTTGATGCTTTTTTGTTTTGTTTTTTTATCCCAAAAGACTTGTGCTCCTTTCCTCCAAGGTTGTCTCCTATGGGTGTATTTTTCAACTACTGGATAGCTCATGAGTGTTTTCACAAGAATTTCTGGCATCTGTGGGCTTTAGGTCAGTGTACTACCAGTTAGAAAAAGAACTGACTACCAAAACACAACTCAAATTGTGTTCTTCCTTTCTGACCAAGTAGGGGTTGGTTGTACTTTAGCTACTTGCAGAAGCTGGGAGAGGAAAGACCCAGATCCTGTGAATCGTAGTGGTGCCCATCCTGTTGTCATGTGTATGATCCATCTCTCGCTCTAAAGCATTTTTAAAGCCACCCTCTGACACTTCCTGGAGATTTCCTGCCACTTTGCTTCCCATTTCATTTCCATCTCACTCTTACAATAGTTGTCCAGGTCCTTGTCACAGCTCTACTGGACCATGGATGAAACCTGTCCACTCTTTTCTATACCTCTGGCCCCACCACCTCCTCCAGTTCTCATACTGCTTCCAGAGAGATCTTTGTAGGATTCAGACCTCAGCATTCTTCCTCTCCACTGAATACCTTCACAGGCTCCCTATTGCCTGCACGATAATGTAAGGTGCACTGGACTTTGGCAGCTATCTACGGTGTGACGAGAGGCTCATTTCTCTACTTCCCACTCACCTTGCCTTCCAGCCTGTACCTGTACCTCTGCTTCATGCTTTGATTCAAGCCACTTCTTTTCCCAAATTTCCTTCCCTGCCACTTGTATCAATTGAATTTCTATCTTCAAGACTTATGGGCAGCCTGGCTTGGTGACACAGACCTGTAATCCCAACTACTCAGGAGGCTGAGGCCAGCAAGGCTTCATCTCAAGAAGTTTTTTTGTTTTTTTAAGTGAGGCTTTTAACCCAAAATTCTGTACTCTTCCTGAGCCCATTATTTATTCAGTCAGAATTTTCCATCTTTGATGGACACAGTGGCCTAAATTGTTGGCAGGATGAGGCAGACATTATAAGTTCAAGGATAACCTAGACAAATTAAGAAGTCTCTGAAGACCCGAACTCAAATAAAAGAAAAGAAAAAGGACTAAGAATGTACCTCAGTGGTAGAGCCCTCTCTTAGTTACTTTTTACTCGTTGCTGGGACAAATACCTGACACTTAAAATGAAGGAAGGAAAGGTTTATTTAGCTCACAGTTACTGGAGGTTTTAGTCCATATTCGGCTGGTCCAAGGCTGAGTGGAACAGGGCAGAGAGCATCCAGTTCATGGTGGTGGAACAGCAACAATCTTGACAGAGGCAGCTGACCAACCAGGGCTCCAGAGAGCAACAACTACCGTCTGTCTCTCTGTCTCTATTTATATTACATGCAGGCTCTCTGCCTTAGCCTATCCACCTTAGGCCACACCAATAATCCCAGCCGTACTCAGACTGATAACCCCATCAGTACTAAAACACATAATCCCAGGGGGTCATGAGTCAAGTCTCAAACTCTAGAAGTCCCTACCCCATGATTGCATGAAGCTTTGGGGGGACAACTAGACATAAACCATAACAAGCCCTTAGCCAGAATGCGTGAGGCTGTGCATTCAGTTCCAATCATCACACACACACACACACACACACACACACACACACACACACACTTCATTCTCTCTTAATTCCCATAGCAATTTGTTTATATTTCTATGATAGTGCTTAATATAAACTGCCTTATGATATTCATATTTCCTTTGAAATATTCATATTTCCTTTTGCTTGCCTCAGAACTGCTTTTGGATAACTAACAAAATTTATACAGCAATATTGGTCAAAACTCATTGACCTATGCATTGAAAATGAGTTCATTTCATTATATGTAAAATGTGTCTCCAGTAACTTGACTTTAAAAGAAAATGTACAGTAAAGGCCTAACAAAGTAAAAAATAAACAGGTAAAAAAATTAAGGTGAAAGGATGAGAAAGTAAAATAAATTCAAGGGCAAAGATAGTATGAAAGAATGCATGCCATAATTTCCGTGGGCTACGAACTTTCCTTTGACCTTCTGAACTGCCCAAAGCAACAGAAAATTGTGGTCAGAGAAATAAGAGATTGTCCAGCTTTTGAGACCTGAGCCATATTCCTGGCATAGGCCCTTCTGAGGAGGACCTGTGGTCTGCATACAGCTTCCTCAAGTGTAATCTGCATGAAACCAAAGAAAGAGCTCTATGGATTTTTCTTACAACATCTATCAGTGAAAATTGCTGGCAGATCATCAAAGGACAGTTAATAAAAGAAATCCATGAGGTATTAAAATAACACAGTTCATACTTGATGTGGCGGCACACACCCATGATCCCAGCATTCAAGAAGTTGAGGCAGGAGGATTGCTAGACTTTGAGGCCAGCCTGAGATACCATAGTAAGTATAAGGCCAACCTGAATTACAGAGAAACATCCTGCATCAAAAAAAAAAAAGTAGTAGTACAAAAATTTTTAATAATTGGGCTGGCCAAATAGCTCAGCAGATTAAAGCACCTTCTTAGGCAGATCCAGCAGCCAAGGTTTGATCCCTGGCCCAAGGTGCCGGCCCCGCCCCCAGAGCACACTGAGATGATGATTGAGACTAGGTGTGGTGGTGAACATCTGTAACCCCAGCGCTTGGGAGGCTGAACTCAGGCGGATCACTATGAGTCTGATCTAAGTAGTGAGACCCTGTAGACCCCGTACTAAAATAAATAAATTTAAATAATTATAAAAATTGGTAGACTTCATATTCCTCAAGAAATTCCTTAAATATATTTAATTATATCATGATTGTATCCCTTATTACTACTATGCAAGTTTAGGGAACAAAGTCAACTACCAGAGCAAGTGCGGTTACCAACCAGGAGAAATACTTGGTTTTTGTTGTTTGTTTGGTGTTTGGTGTTTGAGATAGGGTCTCATCACATAGTTCAGACTGGTCTTAAACTCACTACCGTAGCCTGGCAGCGGTCCTCCTGCATCAGCCTCCCAAGTGCTCGGACTACAGGTGTGTGCCACACTCAGACCTTTGATTTTTGAAGCTCTGTTGTTAAGTACTTAAACATTTAGGGTTATTGTGTCTCTTCATTGACTTGACCAGTTTATCATTTTGTGGCATTTTTATTTGTGATCACATCCTTTGGTTTAAAGTCTACTTGGAAGCTAATGTGGCTATTCTAGCTTTATTTTGGTTAGTATTTTTATCTTTCTCTACCCCTTACCCTGCAAGCTTTTGAAAATTATATAAGATTTGGGTCTTTCATTAAAAATCCAATCTGACAATATCTGCTTTTTAGTTAATGCGTTTAGACTAAAGTGATCACTGATATGAGTGGACTAAAATTTAGCATCTGGCTTTATTACCTAAGTCAGGAGTTGTTTTGGGTTTGAAGTTTGTTGTCATGGTGATTGCACCAGATGCTTCTAATTCCTCTACTGATTACTTGCATTTATGGTGTGGACTAATTTTCTAGATTTTTTTTTTTTTTTTTTTTTTTTTTTTTTTTTTTTTTTTTTTTTTTTTTTTTTTTTTTTTTTTTTTTTTTTTTGGTCAGCTTTTTCTCTACATGACTTAATTTTCCTGCTTGGCTTTGGGTCCCCTTTTGTAGCTTTCCCAGTGGAATTCCAATTATCCATACTTGATGCACACTCGTGTGTGTGGAGTGGGTGTGGGGGTTGTTCTCTGATGTTTGCTTCAGTTGGAGGCAGGGACCCTCAGTCTGACACTCGAGGGTATGGCCTTCCTGTATGCTGTCCTCCCTCCTCCAGATATTGAGCTGCACCCAGCATGTGCTTCTACCCCTCTGCTATAGGAGGACTTTTCTTTCCTATTCCAGTAGCCTGGCCTATATTTGTCAGTTTTTGTTTGTTTCTTTTTTTTTTTTTTTTTTTTTTCTATGATAGTATTCCTGAGAAAAACAATGTAAAGGAGGAAAAATTTATTTTGACTCATGGCTTCAGAGGTTTAAATCCAGAGGTTAGAGGCCTGTGGTGAGGCAGAACATCATGGTGGCAGTGCGGTGTAGCGGAGGAGAGCAGTTTACTCCTGAAAGCTGACACAGAGTGAGAGCAAGAGAGGGGAAGGGACTGTGTACAAGTTAGACTCTTCATAATCCAATCACTTGCCAAAAGCCCTGGCTTGAACACATGAGCCTTTCGAAGAGATTTTAGATTCAAATACGATACAGTAAGACCTTCGTTCACAAGCATAATTCATTCAGAAATGTACTTGTAATCCAAAGTGCTTATAATCCAAAGACCTTGTATATCAAAGTAAATTTCCATAAAAAATAATGAGAACTCAAATGACTCATTCCACCCACAACTCAAAACATATTCATGTAAAAATGATGACACAATGTAACACAAAAACAATAAATAAAACAGAAAATATAAAGAAAAATAAATTAATTAACCTATACTTACCTTGAAAACCTTTGTAGCTGGTTTGAGGCAGAGTAGAAAGAAGAGGGTTATTGTACAGAACAATTTTCACTATCACTAATGAAATCACTGCTGTCTTTTGACTCAATGAAATAATTTTCTCTTCATGCAACTCTGACAAAGAACCCTATCCAATGACATTTGCTTTTGTCTCCTTTTGAGGGTTTTGGAGAGATGTGACATTGCATTGTTGCTGAACAGATCCATTGTTTGCATTGATACAGGCTTATTTGGGTGGTGCTTTTCTACAAAATTTTTCAGTTTCTCACATTTTACATATCTTCATAATGTCATGTGAAGTGAAGGAGAGAGAGAGACGAGAGAGAGAGAGAGAGAGAGAGGGGGGGGGAGAAGTGGGGGAGACCACTGGCTTAGCTGTGATCATGTGCCATTTGGTATCATGTACTATTTGTATCATGAGACATCCTCAACTTATCAAGTTAAAATTTTTTAGAATATTTGTTTATCTTGCAGAACACTCTCTGAACTTTGAATTTCAAGGTTTTATTGTTATTTCAGTGGGATTCCATCAGCGTTTTTAGACCATAGTTGTGTTAGCTTTCTGGCCAAACATTTCCATCCTTAGGGAAGGGAAGGCAGGCAGAAGTCCAGCAGGGCCTGTTGCTCTATCCAGCACCAAGGGTAGCTTTCTTGCCATTCTTCGCTGGAGCCTGTTGCTAGGCTATCTAAAGGAAAAACCTCCAAGGAGAGCCTTGGTTTTGACAATCAACTGAGTAGAGTTCAGTTTCTCCAGTGAATGGTGAGGTTCCTAGGCTATGACCAGCCAAGGGAATGGCTACTCTCTCTAAATGGAGGGAGCTGCTAGAAGCCCTGCACAGTGACAGGATATTTCTTACAAAACAGGCTTGTTTTCACTCTGCCCACACATTTTATCAGATGCACCTTGAAGATTATCGCATTCTATGTGGAAAAACAGTAGATCTTATGTTGGAATTTCATGGGCTAATAAATTTAAAATGAAGGATTCATACAAATCTCAGCTTTTTATTTTTCAGACCAAAACGCACCTACCTACTATCACGTTATTCCAATATGAAAAAACACTTAAAATACCCACATACCTGCCAAAAGACAAAAGTTGTACCTCGAAGTAGTCAACAGTTCTTTACTTGGAATAAATTTAGCTGGCAAGAGAGTGAACTTATTTTTTTTCTCCTTCTCACCATAGATTAATGGCTGCTTTGCTCTGGGCCAGCGCAAATCTTCAACCTAGCACGCACGAGCCACTACTGTGGGGCTTAGCTACTTTTCCATGTAGCTCTTTCTTGTATATTTTTATTGTGGAAAGCAGGATCAAGTC
Source organism: Capromys pilorides (assembly GCA_004027915.1). Classification (NCBI taxonomy): domain Eukaryota; kingdom Metazoa; phylum Chordata; class Mammalia; order Rodentia; family Capromyidae; genus Capromys; species Capromys pilorides. Next base: position 7,973 of record PVKN010000828.1, read on the forward strand.
TTTAGTTTTAGTTCTGAAAATTGACTCTCAAGTGTGGCCCACTTAATAGGTGCTAAGCTAATAGTCATTAATGAGTAATACTATCCACTTAATTGTTGTCATTGATTTAATTATAAAACTATGTTAACATTAATAACTGATGTAGTTTGGAGTATGGTTGTCCCCCAAGGCACAGTGCTGAGGGCCTGGTCCCCCAGTCACTGGTTCTATTGGAAAGTGAGGGAACCTTTGGAATGTGAGGTTGTGGAGGCATGGGAGCATACCCTTAAAAGGAATATTGTGGCCCTGCACCCTCTTCTTTCTGTTTTGTTTCCCAGCAGCCATGAGGCAAGCAGTTTTGCTCTACCACACTCTCCGTACCATGATGCACTCTCTCATCACAGGCCCAAAAGCAACAGAGCCACCAGGGACTGAAACCTTCAGGAACTATGAGCCAAAATAATCCTATCCTCTTATCAAGTTGATTATCTCAAGTGTTTTGTTATAGTCACAGAAAGCTGACTAACACAATAGCACCTGGTAATTATCAGCTGAATTGCAATGACGGCCTGGCACACCCTTCCCAGCTCTCCTTAGGGCCTCTCCTCATGCCTCTCTGGGCTTACCTGGTAGGATGAGAATTTAATTTTTATCTTAACAGCATTTGGTGCATGTCCACTTTTAAATGCTATGGAGTTTATTTTTAAAAAGGGACATAAGCCAAGAGCTTTGTCCTTCAGTGGTTAATACTGATTATGTACACAGGAGTGTTTATGGTACTAAGCAGAGTGTGACCAATGACCTATTAAGGACACCAAGTCCCATGAGAACAGAGAAAGTGTCCACATGACTATTTTTTCATGCCTATTCTGAGTGGCTCTTCAGTTCTGGACTTAGGTGGAGGGAGGCAGACACAGATCTGCTTTATGAGCATAGCAATCAAGGAACACCACCACTAAGGTGCAAGGAAATAATGGAAGGATGTGGAAGAGCGTGGTGGTGGAAGAGTTTGGAGGGAGAAATCTTCCAGAAGACAGGGGAGCAGCAGACAGCCAGAGAGCTCATTAATGCGCACTGCGGGAATCGGAGGTTACACGAAGAAAACGGCATTTGTATGATCCTTGACGCTGAGGCTGAGTAGGATTTGGACAAACGTACAGGGAAGAGGAATAGGCCACAGGAAACAGCCTGGGCCAAGGCACAGAGGAGGGAAAAGGTACAGAGCAGGAGCAGGAGATAGGAAGTGATCGAATGGGGGGATGGAGTGTGGGGAGTGGAAGACATGGCCGGAGAGGATGGCCAGAACCACTCAGGGGGCACAGAACAGCTGTCAGTAACTACCTGTCAAGGGACTGAATGCAAAAATGGAAGCCCTGGGCATCCTTACTTTACTTATTAATTTGTGGTGGCTGCTCACGGTGAAGAATCTTGAACAGGGAGATGGTGCTATCATATTACAGTGGCAGCTCTGTGAAAGACAAATGAGAGACAGCCCAGAAGAGGAGCTGGACTAGGAGGCAGAACGTTGTGACGATTGTTCTCCAGGGCTTCCCTGTCACCATTCCTGCAGTCCTGATTCTCCGCCTCCCTGGGGCTAGAATGCTTCCCTCTTTGGAAACATCGGCAGGTCAGTGACTCTCAGCACCCCAGCTAAATGCACAGCGAGTACAGCCACCCTGGAACAATCAACGCACAGCCTACTCTTAGGGAAGGACTGGAGTCCCCACTCGCCCTGTGCCAAGGTCTGGACAAGCGACCCTTCCTGTGGCTGTCATCCTTCAACGCTGACCCAGGCTCTGAAAGCAGGCTCTCCTGCCTCATTTTTGTTTTCTAAAGGGAAGATAGAAAGCCATCTGACATTCCTCTTAGTGCTCTTCATCTACTTGGTATTGACATCGATAAACAATGAAATCACAGGATCCAGATGAACTGAATCTATTTTCCTAGCATGTGGTGCAACACAGTTTGAAAATAAAAACAAATCAAATGCTCGGAAAGCAAAATAAATGCAAATTAAGATCTGGCAAAATCTGTCAGCGTTCGAACATTTAGTTTGCTTTTGTCTCCCCTTTAAATTAAAGTAACACCATTTTCTGAAGCTCGGTTGTGAATCACAGCCCCCTCTGGAGTGAACGATGGTGCCTCTGCCCCAATTTAAACAGGTGACGTCCACAAGTAGCGAGAGAAAGGCTCTTCTCTACGGGATCGGCAGCTGCTGGAGGGCAAATGACCTGATCTGGAGTTGTCTAAGTCAGAGGCATAAAAACAGAATCCTGGAGTGTTGTTTTTATGAGATAGTATCTATACTTTTTCTTTTATTATTGCTTCTTGTTAAATTCTTCAATGGTAGAGCTGGGGAGATACCTCAGTGGAATAAGTGCTTGCCTGGCAAGCATAAGCTCCTGAGTTTGATCCCTGGTACCATAAATAAATAAATAAAATTATTCAGTGGTAAGATATTGATTAAGAGTATAGGGTTAGAGGGGCTGGGGAGATAGCTCTGTGGCACAAGTGCCTGCCTGGCAAGTACAAGGTCCTGAGTTTGAACCCTGGTCCCGCAAAAAAAAAAAAAAAGAGTATGGGGTTAGGGCTGGGAAAAAAACAGGTTTAGATCCTGAGCGCCAGATGTATGACCCAAGGAATAGTTATTACCTCTTCAGATTTGAAGATAATAACATCCAACACATGCGTCATTCATTACATAAAGCTTCTATGCTGTAATTCACAAAATGTACTTAGCAGAGACATAGTGAGCAGTACAAGGTAGCTGTTCTATAGCATTAACAAAAAGTAAAGCTCTTTAAGGAGAAGGCAAAGGCCTTAGAGTCATTGCAGATCCAAGTTCTGGACACCTGTTTTTTCCTTGATACCTGTGGAATTCTGTGGATCTGTTGATGTTGTTCCTGCAGTAGTTACTACAGAAGAAGTGGTGAGTCCCTGCTAGCCCTGGTGCTGCTGGTGACAGTCAGACCCTATAACGTATGCACTTGAGAGGGGATCTAGTGGAGCACTAAGATCGATAAGGTCCCTTTACAGTCAGATCCCACAGATAGGACCTCAGCTACCTACCTCACCTAGAGAAAGCTGAATTTTAAAGAGCCAGGCATTTTATTTGGCAATGTTGTACTACCGATTTCCTGTTTAAGACTGCCAGGAAATGATAATGGAAGAGCACCCTGGTGTGAACAGAGAAGCTACTTTAGTAGGAAGGGTGGCCTGGGACCTTCTCTTACTTCCCCGGGCAGGGTACTGTAATAACTCACCTGGCACTGTCCAAATGCTCTGGCCCAATAGCCTCAGTTAGACATCTGGATCTAGCCTCATGAGTAGCTGGTTCTTCCCATATGGAGTCTGGAATATGAAAGAAGCTAGGTATTCTGGTTCATAGGGAAAATCCATGGGGTGTGTTTCCCACCTTCAGACCCTATGGGGATCAGCCTTTGAGAGTCATCCCAACCCCTCTTCTTAGGCTGAGCTGCTCACCTGCCACCGCCAACTCCTTTCTGATGCCATA
>PVKN010000828.1:11565-63143 GCA_004027915.1 Capromys pilorides
CTCTTTTTTCTCTCTCTTTTTTTTTTTTTTTTTTTTTTTTTTTTTTTTTTGTTTGCAGAAGTAGAACATTGGAAGAGAGGACAAGGAAGTAGGTGCTGAACATTATTTTCATGAAAATTGGAATCTATTTTATTTTGAAGAACAGGAAGGACCTGGGCTCCATCTGCTGTTCCACGCAGGTGGCCCCACACAGATGACAGCTAATTTTCTGCGGCTGAAAGCAGAGGCTTGTTCTCTGTCTCTTTCTTTACAGCTTTTTCTTGGTTCCTTGCTCTCACTTCTCCCTTCAGCCTCCACCTGTCTGCTGCTCTCTCCTTTGTGTTCCCTCGCTGCCTGTGCCTGACGTTATGTTTCTGCGTCGGTGTCTTCCTGGTGTGATGAGTCCCTTTCGTTTCTAGTTCTCTCACCAGCTAATGCCCAGGTCGTTGGGGGCACACCTGTGCCTCAGAAAGCCTTTGCGGGATTCAGATGCCTTCCTGAAGCAGAGGAGCAGGCGTAGCTCGCTCACCTTTGTCTCTGTAACGCGCTTCTCTCACAAAGCTCGAAGAGGTTGAAAAGCACAGCAACTTCCTCCTTCCTTGCCCGCCAGCTACGGGCAGACCCAGCATGAGCTGGAAACACCTGAGTTTCCAGCCCTTTTTAAAAGAAGAATTTAGTTTGTTCTTGCTTTGTTTTGTTGTTTTTGAGTGGTTTTAGGTTCACAGAAACACTGAGAAAGGTAGGGAGATGGCTCACACATCCCCTCTCACCTCCCCCATTATCAACATCCCCACCCTACGGGCTCATTTCTTAGGGCTGAGTCTGCACCAACACCTTAACCCCCAGAATCCATAGTTTACACACAGACTCTGGGTGATGTACGCTATGTGGGTTTGGACAATGGGTGCCTCACATCCACAATCGCGGTCTCACACAGGTAGTGCTCCTGCCCTGCGGACAGCTGTGCTCTGCCCACTCCGCCCTCCCTCCCCTGGACCTCTGCTCTTTTGACTGTCTCCAGTTACACCTTTTCCAGTACGTGCTACCATTGGAATCAGACAATTTGTAACTGTGCTGGTGAGTTTTTTGGTATTAATACCACAGACTGGGTAAGCTTGACAGAAGAGAAATTCAGGCTGACAGGCCTGGAGGTCAGAGGTTAAGGGTCAACTGCAGGCAAGGCCTTGCTGGCAGGGGCCTCGTTTAGGTTATGCCCCTTCTGGTGCTTCACCAAGGTGTTAAGCTCTAGGCTGAATTCCAGACCACAGCAGCTTTTCAGTTTGGCGGCTTTCACACAGTAATGAACTCCTTCTTGGATTCAGAGTCAGGAAGTTTGTCTCATGCCTCAGTCCAGTCCACCCTCGTTCTAATGTTTTTTTGTGGGGAGGGGGTACAAGAGAACTAACTCTGAAATGTTTGTCCAGGCAGTGTATTTGCTTTTTCTCAGTGAAAACACACTGGCACACTCCTTGTGGGCCTGGCTTCCAGCGAAGCCCTGGGAAGACAGTGAAAAGAAGTTGTGCTTCACGGGAGCAGCCCAGCCCCTAGTGCTTTGACTGCTCAGAGCTCAGGTTTCGGGGAGCCCCCAGGGCCACCTCCCATTCTTCTCTCAGTGCTTGAGAGGCCAGGAGTTCACTTCTCCTGTAGGGCTGCTGAGTCCCAGCCAGCCCTCCTTTCAACCACTCTGCTTCTTCTTCCACATTGCTCTTTCTTGACATGGAGAGCAGCCGCTGGGCTCTGCTGGAGTCAGGACATTTCTCGGTTTTCCTTCTAGGGAAGGGTGAAGAGGAGCAGGTGGACAGGAATGATCACATGCTGGGTGTGTGCTCTGTGTCAGGCCCCCTGCCCTCTGTCTCACAGTATGCCTGTGAGGTGGACAGTTTCCTTCTTACATGAGTGAAGGAGAAATGGAAGTTCAGAAAAGGGCAGATTGTCCAAGGGCAGATACGCCATGCATCTCAGAAACATACCTGGAACCCAGGTCTGTCTGAGTCCAGAACTAAAGTTCCTACTACCATCAGTGTGTGTGTGTGTGTGTGTGTGTGTGTGTGTGTGTGTGAGAGAGAGAGAGAGAGAGAGAGAGAGAGAGAGAGAGAGAGAGAGAGAGATGGAATGCTAGGAGTAGATAAATCAAGCAGTAACGATCATCTTCGTCTTTTGCTCCACCTTGGGCCCTGGCCCTGGGGAGCATCTTGCTGCTTCTCCTACCCCAGGCTTCCTTCTTCCCAGAGGCATCCTAGAAGCCAGTGCAGAGCCTTGTAACTCAGGCTACATGAGAAGGGGTCTCCCAGCAGCGTCTGGAGCAGTTCCCTGGCCCAGTGATTAGGCAGCTGTCAGGAAAGAGGCTGGCGATGGTGCATTTCAATGGAAGAATGCTCACTGCCGTGTTGAGCACCAAGGTTATAAATGGAACACTGCTTCCTAAATTGCCCCATCTGCACAGACTCATCGCAGGAGTTTCTGGCTGTGCTGTGTGGCTGAGTTTGGTGGTTAAGAACAAAAAAATTAGGGACCTGTGGAAGAAAACATCAATTAGATGGCCTCACCACAGTAAGCAGAATGTCTACGAAGAGACTGATGTTTGGATGTTTTCATTGGCCTTTCCAACACCTAAGTATGGAGTGTCAATAGGGAAAGAGATAAGGGGCAAGGGGCTAGGGTTCAGAACAGAAAGGCAAATGGCATGGTGTGGGGCAGAGGAAGGAAAGCAGATGCCCAGGAGTTCTAGAGACAGGACCCACATCCTGGTAAAAAGCCACACCCTTGCAGCCCTACAGACTTGCTGCAGCTAATCCTCCTGAATGCCAAATTCCATTCCCATCAGCATTTATTGTGTGGTGTGTGAAGGCCTTGGAAGCTCAGAAGAGGGCAAACAGCCCAGTCTGAGAGCAAGAAGTAGTCAGGAGAGAGGGGACTTCCTTGACCCCAGCTCACATCCAGGAGCCCTGCCTAGCACACTGCAGCCACGACTCTGCCCCAGATCTGGAGCTAGAAGCCATGCTTCTACCATGGTCCTCTGCACAGATCTGCTCTCCAAGACCTTTCTGGAGAAGGAACCAGGACTTGCGGCCTGTTCTAGAACTTCTTGGGCTCTCTGAGGTAAAAGACCAAGGTTTGTTTTTATTTTGTTTTACTTTGTGCTTAGATTCCAATCCACTGTGTCATCAAAGCTTTTATGTCATGAATATGCACCATTAAATTCATTTAGTAAACACATGAAGAAATAAAGAAGTGAAGAAGGAAAGAGATATAAAATGCAAGACTGTCTCAGTTACTGTTCTCTCATTGCTGGGACGAATACCTGACACCCAAAATGAAGGAAGGAAAGGTTTATTCAGCTCACAGTTACTGGAGATTTCAGTCCATAGCCAGCTGGCTCCATGGCAGGCTGGCAAATGGCAGAGAGCAACCTTTCAACCTTTCAACGTTTCATAGTGGTGGCAAAGAGAAGAGAGCAAATGGAAGACACCAGCAACAATGGCAACAGAGAGGAAGTCTGTCTCCCTTGAGTTGGCATTCAGGTTCTCCATCCCACTCTGGGTACAGCACTCACACCATAATCCCAGCAGTAGTAAAACCCATAATTCCAGTGGATTATGAGTTAACCTCAAACTCTAGAAGTCCCCACCCCATGATTGCATGAGGCTTTGGGGAGACAACTAGACACAACCATAACAAAGAACCACATCTTTCAGTGATTGCATTCAGCAGATACATTGACCTGGTCACCTTGCCATAACAGTTTCTAAGTGTTTACTCATTTTTGTGAGTCACAAACTAGGATGAAAATGACTTGGGCCTGGTCAGGGAACTCATTCTGAATGGCTATGGTCTAAGTCACTGGTCTCCAAAAATGGTATGCCAAGATAAATCCATTTGGCACAGGAAAAAAAATACTGACAATCCTATTTATGTTTTTATTGTAGGCTCTAATCTTAATTTTTGTGTATATTTTCAGTGAAGACAGAACAGTAGTAAAATAAGACCCCTATATAATTTATAGGCAGATAAATTATATATGGTAAATTATACTCATGATCTTCTTATAGAAAGTTATACGATCAACAACATTTGAAGTCCATTCAACTGCTCATATAAAAGTTATTGCTATGCCTCTCTGGGACATCTCTTATCTTGCCTGGGGCTCCCATTATTTAATATTTCATGTATTTAACCCTGTGCTAAAATTACAAATTTTTTAGGAGTTGTGCTTATTTATGCTTCTTTACTTACGCTGAGAACAGTGTGGAAGCCAATATGCTTCACCAGGAAGTGGAGAAATGGGGAGGACCAGCAATTGACCTCCATTCCTTAGGATGTACATGCTTAAGTCTGGATGGAGACTTGCAAATAGACCATTGCTTTTGCCACAATATGAACCAAATAAGTATGTATAAGAAGTATGTGTAAGGGCCAGCAAGCTAGCGCAATGGACTAAGCACCCGCTTAGGCAAGGTCAGGGACCAGGGTTCAGTTTCCAACACCACATGCTGCACTGGCCCTGCTCCCTGGTTGTGCTTAGCCAGCCAACAAGACCAGGCATGGTAGTGCACACCTGTATTCCCAGCGCTGGGGTGGCTGAAAACAGGAGGATCACTATGAGTCCGAGCTGCATCGTGAGACCGTGTACCAAACACATAATTTTTTTTTTTTTAAAGCATGTGTAAAAGGCAAAGAGTGGTTAACTCTATTGGGGTTAGTATTCAGATAGACACCCAGAGGGGCTTGTGCCTGAGGGCGCATTCAGGAGTGAACAGGTGTTGTGTAGTTGACAGGAGGAAGTGGGATATTTGGAGTACTATTAGCACATATAAAAACATAGATATCCTTATGCTCACTGCCAGCTCTCGTTCCCTTCCGCTACTGTTTACATTTCAGTAATTCTCAAATTGACAGCACTTGCCCAGGTCCCTTAACACAAGATTTTCTTCATCTACGTTTTACGTGCCCTCGTCAGCTTATGCCTAGTCCACCAACGGCACCACCATTTACCCTGTCACTGGGCCAGCCCGTTCTGTCATTATCCGCTTGGCTGTACCTCTTTACCATGTCTTGATGCAATTCCTTTCAATTTAAACAGTGATAACACTTTCCATAAAGCCAATGTTCTTGACCATTGTGTGCTCTTCAGAGGACACTGAGAACTGAGACATAACCGTCTCGGACTCCCTAGTGGCTAAGAGTGTTTAGCTTGCTACTCAGAGCTAATGTTAACTGAGGATGATCCTGACAATACTCAGCGCTTCTACGTACCAGTCAGTGTTCTAAGTTCACATGTAATAACTCAATTCTAAAGATAACATTTTTGATACAGATCTCATGCCACCTCCTTTTACAAGCCAAGAAACTGAGGCATCGGGTTAAGTGACTTGTACAAGGACCATAGTGCGTGAATATCCAATATTGGAGGAACAAATGAATGAATGAGTAAAGGAATGGAGAGCTGGTGAATGAGGCGAGAGAATGGGTCAGGTTGTAGAGTGGTGACTTTCCGTACGAATATGGTTACTGGGCTGGGAGCAGTTTCCTGAGTTTCTTTCTCAGCAGGCGCAATTAGTGTTTCAGCAGTTGTAGTTTGATCCAGGGTATAGTCATGCATCAGAAATAACGGGAATCTGATATAAATGATCCAAAGAAAACGCCCTTGACAGAGAGGGCGAGGAAGCTGGTCGCACAAGGTGTGCTTCAGTTGGAGATATGAGTCAGGAGTGGCTTTTGGCATTTTTGCTCAGTCAACCCTTGCTACAAAAACATCGTGACAAAGTGTCCCCCAGGGAGCCACATACCTGGGCTTACACTGCACTATGCCAGCTGTCATTGTCCCTTATTTTAAATACTCTTGATACCCACATCTTTAACACTTCAGAGCCTTGTTATCGCAAGTTACTGGTTATTCATTTTTAGGAACCTAAAACAATAACGCTCCCTGGACCTGTATGTTGCCTTCATAATTATCAGTCCTCCCCAGCCTCCTCTCAGTTACCACAGGGCTCAGTGTCACAGTCCTGAGGTTGTGTCCCACCACTGGGAAAGAAACACAGTGACAAAGGGTTCTTCTCACTTGCTCACCGCCCTCTACAACTGCATGAATGCTAAGACATCTCCACTTTCCAGGCTACTCATTTTCCTCCTTTCTCCTAGTTAAAAATAAACACATGAACAAGCAGCCCACTCTGATTCACAGGCTGTCAGAACCATAAGGAATCTTCAGGACCTACTGCTATAATGTCCCCATTTTGGACATATGCCAACAGAGGTCTCAAGAAGGTCAAGGACCTTACTCAGGGCACAGGTTGGATGGAAACCCTTGCCAGGTTCTGGGATGCTTGCCAGATAGAACTTAGCTTCCTTTTGCTTAGATTTCTTATTACTTGTGTTTATATATACCAAAATTAAACTGTGCTTAGATTTCTTATTACTTGTGTTTATATATACCAAAATTAAACTGTAAACTGATTTTAATACTTTCCTGTGATTTTGCTTGTCATTTTTCCACTTAGGAAAAGCATTTTAGAAAATCTATTCTTTTCATTATCTCTCTGCTTGTTTCCTTCTCCAACCTCTGCTTTGCCATTGAATGATGAAGGAGGGGATTGAGACTCTCCTCCCCTTTCAAGGGAACACAAAGGAATAAGGGCTTTTTCACAGGCTATCTGAAGAAATCCGACCTTCATTCTCTGCTCTCCCTGTAGGGCCTACTCGGTGAGCACCACAGGTGGAAACTGCTTTAGGGGGATCATTGAATGGCCATATTTCTGCATGTCTGTTTACACAATGATCCTACCCAGCACATTATGAGCTATCCAAAGGCACCAGGCCATGTCACAGTTCCTTCTGTGGTAACATATGATGAGCAGTTGTACACATAGTATCTGCTCAATCAATGCTTATAAGATTAAAGACTGGTTTATCATTTTGACCATTCAGTCAGGGCTTAACCTTCTGTACTAGTAAGACTACTTAATGGAAACAGCCTTTAAAGGAAAGAGAAACAGCACATTATAGCAGAAGGGAGAAGTTGTTTTTATGCATATGGAACAACACAGGCAAAAGCTTAGAGCAGAGGACTAAAATTACTAGGTTATCCATCAGGAAATTAAGCAGCCTATCCATTCACTGGAAAAACTACAAATGATAGGCCTGTGCATTGCCAGACTGTTAATAAGCAAGAGACAGACTTGCTGTTATGGGAAGCCAGACTTGGAGTGTCATATTACTCAACTCTTCACGTTGCCACATTCTTAGTCTTGGTATTCAAAATTGCAAAGATCTTGCAGCATACTGGTGCTGGAATAAGGGGTTACAATTTCTCATTTATAATGGTCTTTTTCCTCCCATTTCTCAAGGGACTGAGAGGGCATTTGTTCAGATGATCTCATGCTGACATCAACAAGGCCATGTCACCCCTCAGCCCAAAGTGGAGGCAGTGTGTGGAAGCACTCATAATACACTCACTGATGTGTTCTAGTTGGGGGGCTCTGAACTTTAGACTTCAACCCACATCCTTGGCCATGTCAAGATTAGTCTGCCAAGGTCAAAGACAACTTCCCAAGGGAAAACACATCTACAATAAGAGTAAAAGGATGAGGGCCGGGGAGATAGCTCCATGGCACAAGTGCCTGCTTGGTAAGTGCAAGATTGTGAGTTCGAACCCTGGTCTCACAGGAAAAAAAAAAGAGTAAAGGGATGAGAGCATCTAAGAAAATGATGAGTGTCTACTAAGTACCCCAGTCTGGGTTTGATGTTTTATATGTTTTGTATGCTTCTATCTACTTGAACATCTGAGAAAGAGAGAGAGAGAGAGAGACAGAGGGACAAAGACAGAAACAAAGACACAGAGAGACAGAGAGAGAGAAAAGAGAGAGTCCTCTTTTGCAGATGATACAGGTAAGGTTCAGAGAAGTGAAATAGACTTTCTGGAGGTCACAAAGCTGAGTGATGGAGCCAGAATCAAATACAACCCAAACACAAGTGACTCTGTGATCCATCAACACACCACACGTACAACAGCGATTATAAAAATGTCTTATGCTACAATAACCCATAATGAACAAAGATTTGAACAGATATTTCTCTGAAGAGGATATACAAGTAGCCAATAAACTCAAGAAAAGACATGACATCATTGGCAATTAGAGAAGTGCAAATGAAAACCTCTTGAAGGTCATAAGTGAAAATCAAAACTACTAGAATGGCTGCAGTTTTTTTTGTTTTTTTTTAACAGGCAGTAGAGAGTGTTGAGGATGTGGGAAAACATCAACCTTCTTACGCTCTTGGTATAGAACTATTACTACTACTTTGGAAGACAATCTGAGCTTTTCAACATGTTAAACATAGAGTTACTATATGACCTTGAAATACCACTCCTATCTATATATTTAAGAGAAATGAAAATACATCCACCCAAAAACTCCTACCTGAAATGTTTACAGTAGCATTATTCATAATAGACAAAAAGAGAAAACAAGCCAGGTGCCCATCAGCAGATGAAAACAGGTTGTGGTATATGTGCATAGTGGGGCATCATGCAGCCATGAACATGAATGTGGTGTTGATACGTACTCTAGCATGGATGCATGTTGAGATCATTATGTTAAGCAGAAGAAGCCAGTCACAAAAATCCATGGCATATATAATTCTATTAATATGAAATACTCAGAATAGGCAACTCTAGAAATATAGAGTGGATTAGTTGTTGCTATAGGCTATGAGGGAAGGAAAGTTGTAGAGATCTGTTGGTCTCACTCAATCCGGGAAGAGGAATGCTGGGCTAAATTGTCGCTGGTCTGCCTGATGGGTAAGGCTAATGCAATGCATAACAAAACAATCTTTTATTTATAGTTTTGCAAAGTTAGTAATGGGTGACACAAGGTTGCCTAGTGACTAATAGCTGACCCTCGCCAGACAGGATGTTTGTCTCAGGAATGTGGTAGCTTGTTCGCTTTAGGCACTGAGGCCAGTCCCACCTACACATATTTGATCAATCCTAGCTTCCTTTGGCTCCCCAACAAAAAATGGCAAGTAACTGCTAAGAGATATAAAGTTTCTTTGTAGAGTGGTGAAAACATCCTAGGGTCAGGATGGTGGTGGAGTAGGTAATGCCTCGCCCAGCCCCAGAGATCAAGTGCCTCGGTTTGAATCTTGCCTTTGCCACCTCTTGGGCATATTGTGCAGATTTAATAAGTGTGCACATGCAAGCAGACTACAATTGTGCTTGAATATAATGGACACTCAGTGTGCAGATATGTTATTATTATCTCATCTGCACACATGCTGAAGGTCATGGGAGGTTAGGGACTATTGCTAAAACAGAAATTCCTCTTTTGGATTTACAGTGGAAAAATGGATAGCCTTAGGGTATGGTTTTGGGAAAAGAGATCAAATAAAAAAATAAAAAAAAAAAACAGTTATTTCTCTCTCTTTTATTTTTATAAGATTTGGGATTATTTTATAGTCATACATTACTTTTTAAAGGACAACAAAATGCAACTGATAAATTGTTTAAATTGCTGAATGTGGTGACCCAAGCCAGTAATCCCAGCACCCTGGAGGCTGAAGAAAGATAACTGAAAGTTTAGACCTGGTGATGCACACCTATAATCCCAGCACTTGGGAAGCAGATGCAGGAGGATCCCCCCGAGTTTGAGTCCAGTCTGGATTACATAGCAAGACTCTATCTCAAATGAAAAAAGGAAGAGGATCACATGTTTAAACCTAGCCTGAGCAACTTAATGACTGAATGAGACCATAGCTTAAAGTAAAAAAATAAGAAAAGGGCTTAGTATGTAGCTCCATATGGAGGCCTTGGGCTTAATCCTCAATGATGATAATAATTATAATAATAATAATGATAATAATAATAATAATAATAGGTTTCCACTGATTAATAACCACTTGTGCTTGGAAGGATACAATGGTGGGGAACTGTATTTATTTAGTTCTTGGGAAACCAGGAAAGTGAGGGGAGGGGCAGAGTGCCACTTTTACAGATTCACTTTTGCTCCTTCAGCCTGTTTTCCATTACGGGCAAATTTGCTGTCATTTGATCTTGATGGATGACTTGGCAGATGTTTCTAGACCTCAGCTCTGCACCTCTCAGATTCCTCCTGCTGGATACTCCCAGAATGGATGATAGGTACTGGGGTGGCTAGGGACTCTTGTGGCGTGAGAGTCTGTGACTTCAGGGATGGGCTAAGCAGAGAGAGAAAAAGGAGAGGTGAGCAGCTACCGTTCTCTGGATGTGCAAAGAGAAATTGTCTCCATCGTTTCTTCCTTGAATGAAGCCACACAGTTTCTGTCTCACTCAGCCCTGAACTTGCTGTGCTTTGTCTGAGATTTGATTTTCCCATCTTTGAAATGAATTTCCTATTTCTATTGTTCAACAGATTTGGAAAAAATGTATTTGTCTTTGGCTTAAAATATGTTGTAAGCCTTCTCGAAGTAAATATTGAGCTTTTTCATGATGGAGAGTGAGATGTTAGAGGAGAACAGGGTAGAGTTGAGTGACATCTCAGGCTTGAAGGAAGGTAAGGATGTGTGCAGGTCTCTAACTCACACTTAAGTTGAACAGCCCCCAGAATAGGGTTGAAGCCAAGAAAACTCTATGCTTTGTATGAAGCTTTATTAAGGCCAGTGGCATGCTGGAAGGGGACATCATGAGGATATGGAGAATATTTATTCTAGAATAAAAACAAACTAAAGAAAGATCTTGCACATCTTTCTACAAGAAGTATAACTAGAAATTTCTGTATTCAGGCTAAAGGTCCAGGAACAGACACCACTGAAGGCTTTTTGCTGAACCAGATTTTGACAAGGCAGTGGAAAGGAGGCCTCTCTGAGGCTGTGTCCCCTCACCTTGAGCTGTCTCCAGCTCCTAGATCCTTTCCAGTGGCAAGATGCATCTGTCCTGTTCTGTGCTTGGACAGAAGTGTACCCAAAGCCAGTGAAGCTTCACTGCAAGGAGGGCAGAGCGCAGAGATCACGTAACTCAGGTCAGAAGATGCTCACAAAGCCAAGAGACCCAAACCCCTGGTGGCTTTGCTTCTGTTCTCTTGCATGCAGCCAGCCAGGGCAGGGTGGGCTATGTTGCCCCAGAGAATGACCAAAAAAAATGGGAAAAGAAGGAATTTCCTTTTTCTGAGATCTTTGTCTCCTTACAGAAAAGTTTTCTTTGTGGTAGTGATGGCACAATATGGGTGTTATGAAAAAGGTCTTATTTTCCTCATGTAATTTGTGGCACTGGGGGAGGTTAGAAAGGACCTAGCACATTCCCCAAGCCTCATTCCCCAAGGACAGGATATTTTTAGAAATGTGATAAAATTATTCAAATTACACAATCAAATGAACCGTAGGATAAAATCAGTTTCATGTGTTCTATAATTTAAGTCTTGCCTTTTTCTCAAAAGTCAAGATAGAAAATAAATCCAATATATAGTTAAATAGCTCAATAAGCAGTAGCACTTGTATTGTACCACCTTTGTCCAGATGTTTGTGGCTGGCCTTCTTGCACAAACTTTATCTAGATGTGCACTTTCTTAGCTGTGTTTTATTAAAACATTGATACCTCTGGGTCGGTTATAGCATGCAAATATACTTGTATTTGCGTAAGTGAATCAGGCTTGGCAGGGAGCAGGCACCTGCACTCCGCTCCTTACAGTCTGCTACCCTCTCTGGAGGAGGAGAGGATGTGAGAAAGGAGAGAGGGCAGACAGCTGCACATTCTTAGCCTGCCAGAAGAGTCTAGAAACATTTAGGAGGCCGCATGTCTAGGGATCTGGAGTTGGCCCATCACATGACAAAGAGGAAAATGTGATGAGGTAGGCGTCCCCTGAGACGCCTCCGGCCCCTACCTCTCCCACCTCCTTCTGACATGCTCTCTAGTTTGTTCTCGAGGTGAACACACAGATCAGAGTATGTTTGCAACATATGCACCTTTACTTGAGCCTTTCCTCTTTTCTCCTCCACTCAGAAAATCATGTTCTTTGTGAGGCTCTCCAGAATGTTCTATTGAATTTGGTATCTCTTCTCCCTGAATCATCTAAGTACTTAGCCTTGGTACTTTATACCCTGGCTAGTATTATTTTACTGGGTTTTTTTGTTTTTGTTTTGTTAAAAAAAAAAAATCTCACCAATCTCTCCCCTGATTCCATGTTATAAACGCAAGCTATTTTGGTGGCAAAGGGACTGGGGTTTACACCAAAGGGCTCACACATACTAGTCAAGTGCTCTAGCACTGGGCTATATCCACAGGGCTTTAAGTTTTTTCATGTTCATTTTATGTTATGCATAGGATACAGCATAAATCCAAAGCACTGTGCACATTGAAAAATATTGGCTATGAAAAAAAAGAAAAATATTGGCTATGATTTTATCAGCACACATGATGCTATATGGGAAAGGTTGCTTGGGTTTTCGAGACTCAACTTGGATATGTCTAGTTCTGTCTAGAAAATGCCGTTCTCTACAGCTAACCTGACAAAACCAGCGCCTTCCAAAGGTGAACATTTCTCACATCCTTGCTGGTTATTAGTTTCCATACCATGAGCAGAAATAGTCTTCACCAGTTGGGTTGGGCCATGTGTTGTCCAACCTGTCTTGTTTCTTGCATGACAGTGGGATTCATGAGGGTCTGTAATCTAGTAGGCACTGGGTCCAACCTCAAGTCGAAATATAAAGATTTGAGATCAAGCATACTTACATAGGATAATGTTAATGTTATTTCATGTTCTGTAATTGAGTAGGCCTATGCTAAGTTGCACACCTGGCTAGGAAGTACCCAGGTACTTGGTTTATTTCCTAGTGTTTCTGACTAGAAAACATTCAGGAGCTCATAAGCTGCTGAGATGCATCCAACAAGCTGTTTGCTGGAGGTATCTCTAGGAGCCTGTGGCTCTCACTGACTCATGGAAAGTAGTATATAGCAAAAGGAATATAAATGAAAAGTCTGTTTGGATAGAACTAAATTAAAGTCCTTCCTCCAGTATTAAAGGAGTGATATAGACAAAGTGTTTTATCTTTTAAAGATAATGCTGGAAAAATCTATAAAATGGACAAATAGCATTTTTGGTGGCATATTTTGAGTTTTATGTGAAATTATACAACTGTCAGGTGGGGCAGGCACGTAGTCAATCCTCGGAATGCACCAGCTTCTGTGAGAGCTGACTGCTCCCAGATGCTGAGTGATGCGCTCAGCCCCCTGAGATAGCTCTCCATGGGTCTGGCTTTTAAGTGAGAGGCGCCACTCTAGACAGACTGAGCTGAACCCATCCTATCCTCAGAAGAGCTCTGAGATTTCCGAAGAAGGGTCTAACAGGTAGAGAGGATAATAGTGCAGTTCTGGTTGTTAAAAAAATTTTTGAAAATGTCTAAGACTGAAGAAAATTTGCAGTCTCAGCAGCAGACTCTATGACTACAAAGGCCAAGAGCATGCTGGGAACAGAATCTGGTCAGGGAACATGTTGAAGAGTTAACCATTAAAGTCCATGGAACAGAGTGAACAATAGGAGGTCCATGCTTGAGCTATATTTCTGATCTTGCCCTGCTAGCATCTTTCTCAACTAAACAATGTAATGTATGTATATTAATTCACTGACTCGACAAAATTTTATTAAATACTTGCTTTATGCCAGTTATTGAGGCTCATGGAATTTTCATTCAAAAAAAGGAGTCAGATACTGATCAGCTTGCCATAGGCATAACACAGCACACAGTTTTCCCCACCATAGTGTGCATCAGAATCACCCAAACCCTTGGACTGGGATGTACTTTTGGCTTCCGATTGAGCAGGTCTGGAGAAGGACCCAACATTTGCATTCTTTATGAGTCTCAGATGATACTGATGTTACTAATGGGGGAACTACTCTTTGAGAGCCACTAGTAGATGGTAACAAAATGTGACAATTCTTCAGGGTAAAATGCAAAGGGCTCTGCGAAAGCAGACCAGGAAATCTCGACTGAGGTCAGAGGACTCACAGAAGGCCTCTCTCAAGAAGTGGCGTTTAAGCAGCTGTAACAGAAATGGGAGATAAAAGTGGAAGTTGTGGAGAGGAAAGGAGCAGGGTGAGTTGGAGAAAGAAGCTGCTGTGGCTGCAGCGCTGTGCTGCGAATGGGGCAGGGTTGGCGAGATGAGGCAGAACCTGTGCATGAGCACAGAGCCAGGGGTCTGTGCCGAATCCAACGGGGACCATTTTGTTGAGCAGAGAAGTGACACAAGCTGATTTTGTTTTTAAAATGTGACTTCTTATTGCCACTGTGTGAAGGTGGAGTTGGTGGAGGCAGGCAAAAAAATGCTAGTGAAAGAAAAGGTAGAGAGTCCTGGGCACAGATGGTGGCTTCACTGTGGGTGGTCCTCGCGGTGAACTGACAGATAAAGGTAAACCTGGGATATTGTTTGAAGGTAAAATGGATCAGATTTAGTGACATAATGGATATGTGGGAGAGAAAGAAAAAAAGCTGAAGATGAGTATAGGCAACTATGAAATTACAGAGCGGGCGATCTGCCTGTGAGGTGGGTTAAGTAGTGGTTGACTTGAATACCCAGCATGGTTCTGGGAGTAGAAGGCCAGGATAGCTGCCAACGGCATAAAAGGAGAACTGGAGGGAAGATGCGGCGCTGTTGACTCTCTTGGAGAAGTCTGTCATCGTGCTTTTCCTGACATGAGTTCAACTGTTTTCGTTCTTGGAGGAGCTTGGGTCTTCACGGTCACTGAGGATGGATGGCTGTAGTTCTTTCAGGGGAGCTCTGGTCCTTACTTTGGCATCACTTCCCGGCTCCAGTGCAGATCCCTCAGCCTGCTGGCATAAACCCTTCCACTTGCTGATACAGACTTCCTGGCTTCTACCACGGACCTTTGGGCCTTCCCAGTGTAGATCTTTGACACAGATTTGCATGAGACATCGTCATGGGCTTTAGGTCTCCCATTGGATTTGTGCAGGACATTACCATGGGATCTAGGCCCTCAACTGAATTTTTTCAGTCTCTAGCGTGTGAACAGATCTCCTGCACTTGACCCTTTGGATGACTATTATAAAATAATCCTATAAATTATGTGTCCTCTATTAAATCTGTTCCCTTGTAAACTCTGACTACAATAGCTTGAAAAAGTGGTAAAATCCTGCATCCACATCCATGTATGGTCTTTATTAAGCCTCAGCTTCCATCCTTATTTCCCAGTCCCCTTTCATCTCTTTGCCCTGAAGCAGCCTATATCCTCTGTCACTTTTAGGGGCTATGTGGCTTTGAAAAATACGATGTAACTGACATTATTTTAACAATTACAGCAAAAGATACATTGCCAGTAATCCTCCTCAAAATTCTGTCCCTCACTTCACACACACTTATCCCATCATTCTTGTCACTTTCTGAAGCAGTTCTGGACTTCCTCTTTCACGACTGTTTTCAATTACACCTTCATGACTCAATGGAATGAGACTCATTGTCCTCAGTGGATTCAAAACATTTACCTTAATGGTCATTTTGACTTTGGGGAAGAGCCCAAAGCTGCCTAATTCCAGATCTGGTGAGTAAGATGGACCTGGAGTGGTTCTATAAGTGTGCCTTTCTACTTCATGGTGCTTGGCAGCACCATTTCCTATGTTTCTGATCAAACAGACACTCACAGAAGAGGACTTGCCGAACTATTTCAGAAAATGGCAAGAACAATGGAATAAGTATTTGAAATAAAGGAGAGTATTTTGTGGGAGATTCATGGCACTATGTCTTTACTGTAATAAGCTTTAAACACATACCATATATTTTTGTTACACTTTGTGGTGTGGAGGTGATAGGTACCTGAATACAGTGACAAGGCTCTGGCAAGTTTGAGCAAGCTCCATGGGATTCAGCTCTGAATCTGACGGACATGCTGGAGAGAAAAATTGTTCAGACATACAGGCTCTGTATCCATTTAGGTTTTTCTACTAAACTATTAAAACGTTCACCAGAGAACACCTAAAATTGCCATCCTTATTTAACAGAGGCAATTCTGAGCAATAGAATGGTATGTTTTGTCCTCCGCTAGACAGGAAAAAGGAGCCAATTACAGAGGGCTATGTGACGTCTCCTGGATTCCAGGTATCTCGCTGGGGCCTCTCGCGCGAGCAAGTAGAAGTAGGTCATGTGCTACAAAGAGGACAGGAACAGGATGTTCCCAGCTGGAGGTCTGAATACTGCTGAATCAAAGTGGAGGTTCCCATAGTAATGAGAATGTTACCTCTTTTTTGAGACCAGTAACGCAATATGGGGGTGAGTCAAATGTTGCTTTGAAAACTTGTTGTATTTCTTCATTTTCATGCCTCAGTGAGGAAAATATCTACAATGCATCAGGTGCTGAGCATTTCAGAGTCTCAGGTGGCTTTCCTTGTGCTGGTGTGGCCTTAGGATAGAAGCCCCTGCTACACTACCTCCCTACGCATCCTTCCCCTTGTCTACTGCACAATCCCAGAGAATGACTGGCTTTAAACGTCCTAGGGGTAATATGTACTCTTGCTTGTTACTGTTTTCCTATCTTTGTTTCTGCTATTTTTACTCTTTAAAATAAAAACTAATAAAAAAATTAAAAAAAAAAAAAAACGTCCTAGGGGTGAGGGATTTTCTGCTAACTTACATCTCTTTCAGATAATTTCAAAACTTTCCAGCTTTTCTGCTTTTGAGAAATATCAAGAAGTTAATGATGAATGAAAAAGATCCTTCTGTTTCCAAACGATCTCTGAAAACCTTTCCCAGGCCTCTTTTCATCTCTTCAGGATGTATTCAGAAAAAAAATGTTTAGGCCTCCTGTCCAGGCCCTCTTCTGATCCCCTGGCTGGACCAACCAGATTGTGTGCCGAGGCTAGTCAGGCACCTTGAAGCTTCACCTCCGAATGAGTCAGTGAATTCTTGAGTCACAGGATCGCAGAGCTGGCAAGTGCTCCTCCCCACACCCTCCACAAAGAGGAAGCTGACTAAGACCTGAAAACTTCAGTCAGGAATGGTCCTCCTAAAGCGCCAGGCTTTACTGTGGTCACTGTATCTGGGACCTGGCAGTAGTTTCTAAGTTCTGGCCTCACAGACAAACACATCATAACCAGGCTTACAATAAAATGACATATAAATTTGAATGCCCATGTTTGCATTTTACAGTGGGGAATATTCCATTGTAGACTATCAGAATTCTTCACACATCTTCCATGCAGAATCAGAGAGTTTGAGAAATTGAATTAGTCATCAAAAGTTTGCTTAGTGGCCAGAATTTCAGAACAGAGCCATGTGGATGACGCTGTAAGACCTTTGATTGGAAATATAAATCCCAGATAAACTATCCCTGCTCAACATCTGGGGACGTTTCTGGGCTCTTAAAAGGATGTCCAGGTGCCCCTGAACTAGATGTTGCTCTAACAAACAGCACTGGGAAAATAAGCTTCTTAGTTACTTTCCCTATACTCAAACAAAATATCTGCTATAATCTAAAGGAGGAGAGGTTTATTTTGGCTCATGTTTTAGTCCATAGTTAGCTGGCTCTGAGGCAGGAAGGCCTGGTGAAAGGGTCTGGCAGAGAAGACTTGCTCATGTTCCTGCTCTCCAGGAAGCAGAGAGAGAGAGTAGAGGGACTGTGAGTATGTGTGTATGTTGGTGGGGGGGGATGTACCCTTCCAGGTCATGCCCCAGCGACTCACCTCTTCTACCCAGACACGACCATTTACTAACATGATGACAGCACCCCTATGCTCCAGTCACCTTCTGAAAGCCTGAACAAGGAGACCTGTGAGTTTTGGATATCAATCTTGATTTAAACTAAAACACTTCTCCTCTAGTCCCCAAAAAACTCAAGCTCATCTTTTTATTCAAAATGAATTTAGTCCCTCTCTAAGATCACCAAAATCTTAACAGTTCCAGCACTGCTGAACAGCTTAAAACCAAAATCTCCTCTGAGACCCAAGGCAAATTCTTAGCTGTGAGTTTCATAAAGAAGAAAGTTAAACATACATTATATGTTGACATATCATGGCATAGGGTAAATATTCCCTTTCCAAAAGGGAGAAATAGGAGGTTTTAAAGAAACTGGATCAAAGCAGGACTCATCAGGGCAAACATTAAACACCATAGTTCCATGTCCAGCGTCCATAAAAGAAGTTGAACTCTAAACCACTTGGGTGGCCCTGTCCAAATGGTATTGCCAGTTGCAGTCCCCATGGCTTCTCTTTAGAGGTGTCTTTGCTTACCACGTGTTGCTTTCCTCAGGATATGTTGTTGGCATCTCCAACTGCCTGGAATCTCCACTGCACTTTCATTTCAGCTTTGCTGTATTCTCACAGCTTCATGCACTACCAGGAGGTCTTCTGAAATCCAGGCAGAAGCCTCCTGCCTCCACAGTTCTTGCATTCTGGATGACTGTGAAACCAACAACAAGTAGATAGCACCAAAGTCTGCTACCAAATCAAGCAGATTCGACCCCTTGGGTCATAGCAACAGAGATCTGTGTGTACCTAGATTGCTAAGCTTCAGGAACTCTCCACTAGCTGGGCCAAAGAGTTGAGTTCCCTGGGGCTCTCTTCTCAGAGTAGCCCTTTCACTTTTGGATTCTTGAACTTGCAAAAGTTGGGGTCTTGCTCATTTCCAGGATGCCTTCAAGGCTTCCTTCTTATCATCCAGATGTAAAGCACTTGGCTTCTTTTTAATCTTATTAGCAACCTGACTGCTGACTTTCAGCATACACCTGACAGAAAGCTGCCAGGGGTAACCGTGCTACAACCTGAACATTGGGCAGCCTTGAAATTTCCTCTACCAGGTTAGTTTGCTGTCCTTAATCTCAATCCCTCACAAAGTCTCAGAACATGAGCAAAACACATAAATTTTTTTCTGACAGAGCATAACACACTTGATCTTAAGAGCAACTGCCCATGGAATCCTTGCTCCCAACCAAAACTTCTTAAGTTGGTCTTTGTCATCTGCATTTTTGTCAGCATTCTGGTTTTCTGAATTCTAACCAGAATCTCCCATAAAGATCAGTTTACATCATTCTAGAGCTCCCCAAGCTGGTATCTCCAAATCTTCCCAAATGCTTCCTGCAAGCCACTTCCAAAGGCTTGTAAACCACACTGTCACATACAGTCACAGAACAGCCCTACATTTCTGGTACTAACATCTGTCTAGGTCACTTTCCTTATCCTTGGGACATAATACAATTTAAAGGAGAAGTTGATTTTCCTCATGTTTTTAGTCCATAGTTGGTTGACTCAGAGGTAGGAAGGCCTGGTGGAAGGGTCTGGCAGAGGAAAGTTGCTCGTGTCTGGAAAGCAAGGAGAAAAAGGAGGGTACAGCCTTCCAGTTCACATCCCCATAACCTGCTTCTTCTAGCCAGACCCTACCTCCTGGTAGCATGGTTAGCTCTTAACTCCACATATGAGTACAGCACCCCCATGATCTAATCACTTTCCAAATCTACTACTCTTACTGCATGAGAGTTTGGGGGATCATTCTTATTCGAAATCATAATAGTAAGTATTGATAACGTCTGTTCCTATGAGCTTATCTCAGATCCACTCAGACCATGTCCCTGTTGGTAGCACATTTTATTTAATTGGCTTTCAACTTTCTCAATGCTAATATCATTGGCAGTTTTATCTTCTCAGGTCACACCTTGGCCACTATGACTCCTCATTTATTGATTCCTCTTATGAAGAATTGATTGCTAACTGTATCCTTTCCAAGTTTCTAAATTTCCATAGCCTTGCAAGGGGACTACTAGAGCCTTTTCTAGCTGGTGGAAGGACCAGAAGATGACCCAGCCTAACACATCAGAATATGTACCACCTCCCAGCATGACTAGGCTTGAATGCTGTCAACAGTGAGTGGCTTATTATTCTATTGCAGCCTGGTCATTTCAATGAAGATCTACACTGAGAGGGATGAATTAGTCAGAAGATATGGCAATGTTCAGCTATCTGCCCACCACCTGCCTTATGACAGGGTTTTCCTGGTTCTATGGGGGATATAAAAGAAGAGTAAATGGATCAAGAATGGGGGAAATTGGTCAATTTCCAAAGTTTTCCAGGAAAAGAGGGTCCAGACCTTCACAAACTGGGCATTTTGTGTCATCAGCATTTTTGAAGTTCAGTCACTTAGAACTGTCCATGTCCGTCGGGACTTTCAGGATTCTGTATTCTAATGGAAAGAGTTGAATCCTGTGGGTTATGTGAATAGTTGTAAATGCAAGGTTGGGTCTCTGTTGGAGGGAATGGCCTGCTGCCAGAATCCCAAGAGGCTTGCGAGAATGTCTGAAAATCCCAGATCTTTGGACCATCCCCTTTTCTGGAGTTGTGTATGTGTGGGGATAAAACATTGTCTCTAGAAGCTTTCCATTATGATACAAATCATCTTATATGGAATCAGCAACAGAATTATATTAAATGGCCGAGCAAAGAATAAGACTTTAAGGAAATGGGGCCCAGGTGCTAGAACCTTGGTCTGCAGAGGAGGTAGAATCAAATGATGATGGGTTGGTTGGTGATAAGGAAGAAATGCGGTTCCCAGCGACCTCCAGTTCCCCAACACAAGACTCCATGGTGATGCTTTATTTGTGTTCATTGCCACAGTTCTAGAATGGGAGAATTTTTCTTCACAAATGCATTTTTAACTCAATGAATTAGCTCATGGTTCAAATTCCAGCTCTAACACTTAAGGACTTAAGGGCTTTGTGATTAAAACAAACCTGTGAACAAATGGACTTAGTAGATGTCTACACAGTGTTCCACTCCGCAACATTAGAAGACACATTCTTTTCAGTTGCATATGGAATATAGATTGCATATTGTCTTGGTTACTTTTTACTCATTGCTGGGACAAATACCCAACACTCAAAATGAAGGAAGGAAAGGTTTATTTAGCTCACATTTTGTGAAGGTTTCAGTCAATACTCCGCTGGCTCCAGGGCAAAAAGCAGCAGTTTATGGTGGCAGAAAACAATGAAGAGCAGAGGAAGAGCAGCAGCTGTGACATCCATCAAGCCTCTCTCTCTTCTTTCTATGCTGACTGTGAAGATCAGCACTCCACCGCCAAGACTGGGGCTCCTCCGAGGTGGTACTGCTACGAAGATCATGGTGCGATGAAGATGGGTTTTTCTCCAAGGAAGCAGGGTGGGGAAGCCTTCCTCCACTCCTTCATATACATTTCTGTGCTGAGTCACTCTGGGGCGGGCCAGTCACGCCCTAGGGTGGATGCACTGGGGGTCCCCACAGCCCAGAACCATGCAGAACCCATCTAGCCAAGTTTCTGACATCTCAAGTTGACACAGTGTATCAACTACCACACTTATTAACCCATAAAATATGCTTAAGTAAATGCAGAGAAACTGAAATCATCCCATGTATATCATCTGACCATAGTGCAATGAAATTGGAGATCAATGGCAAAAGAAGCCACAAAACAATACATAAACTGGTGGGAATTAAACAACATCCTCCTTGGGGCTGAGGAGTTAGCTCAGTAGAATAAGTGCTTGCCTGGCAAGCGCAAGGACCTGCGTTCAATCCTTGGTTCTGCAAAAAAAAATTAAATTAAAAAAAATAAACAATATCTTCCTTAAAAGGCTTTGTGATTTTAAGAAAGGTTCTTACTTTCTCTTAGTAGCATGTAGTAGTCATGAGATGCACAGACATTATTATTTCTCCTCTTATGTCTATAGCAGTCTTCTTTCATGATGTCTGTGAAAAATTACTTCTACTCCAATCCCATAGGTGTTACCTAGATAAAAGATTTTTCATTCCAGTATTCTAGGAGCTGAACTGTGATTAAGACTACAAAGAAAAGTAAATTTTGACAAATTAGTACTGGGCTTTGAAGTCAGACATGTATGTTTCTTATTATAGACAACTTAAATATTTGAGTGATAGAAATGTGGTAATAAAATTGTCCTTTTCCAGAGAAAAAAGATCTTTCTTTTCTGTGTTCTACCTTGCTTTTCTCCTCCTCTCTTAGGTCATGAAGATCTGTAGCCTGCAGGGTATCTTTGAATGGATTTCTTTCAATTTTTTTTTTCTTTTGACTAACCAGGACAGTTCCCTGATCTTTGTGGGCTCTTGGTGGGCATGCGAGGAAAGGAAACAGAAGGAGGACCCTGACTGTCACAATCCTCAGTTTCTTAGTGTATAGCCTCTTCCCACCCACAGTGGTTACCTCCTTGTGGTGAGCCCTGCATGCTATATTTTCTATACCATTAAATGTTTGCAGTGTGTGGCACGCAGCGGGGATTCATTAGCCACAGTCTGGCTGCATCAGGCCTGGTGAGCTGGAGGAACAGGGCAAGTCAGGATGAGCCCAGCTCTGGACCCTTGGGCTGCGCACTCCCAGACCGAGCGAGGGAATCTCCTATCTTCATCCTGAGACCTGCGTCTTCCCACAAGGCCAGCGTCTGGATGACTCGTGAGCTCTCCTTCTCTGAGGCTGAGTCTCCTAGTTCTCAGTCCTAGGCTTCTGATCTGTGTGGCCATTTCCCATTTCTAGGAGGAAACCAGTATTTGCCGTTCCTTTATTCCTCACTATTGGCTTGAAGTTCTGAAAATCTCAAGCCCTGCTCACCCACCCAGATAGGAATGTCTGCTCCGGCTTTTGCTTTCTGGGCCCCAGCCACCCACTGCTGCCGAGCACGTTAGCCGTATTATTTTCTGCTGCTTTGAGTATCAACAGCACACTCAGCATAGATGCAAACATACAAAGACACAGCTCTCTGGTCCCAGAGGCTTGCTGGGTAAGTTAAACAGACAATAAAATGCAGACTTCAAATATGCCAGAGGAAAAGGCATTTAAAATTCTCAGTGGGAGCTGGAAAGAGAAGGCTTTTAAGGTCTTTTCATTTCTTCCTCTTCCTTTGCCTTCGGTATCCAAGCTGCCTGAGAGTTGTCCTGCCTCTTCTCTGTCTGCACGGACATTTAAGCATGACGGACTCGTCCCTTTGTGAGCAGGCAAAGGAGCTGCCGCTGGCCATGAGCATGGAAAGCTCCTCCCCAGCTGCACGCAGGAGCAGAGGCGTCCGGCTTGGCACCGAGTGTTCCTAAGACTGCCTTCCATTAGCCCATGCAGAATAGTGTTATTAAACTGATGATTCAGGATTGTAAACTAGCTTAGCTCGGTCCTTTGGGGGAAACTTTATCCATGGCACAGCTTTCACCTGAGCTGTTTCTGAACACAAGAAACCAGTGCTCAGGACAGTGCAGATGAAAAAGCAGGTGAGCCTGGCCTGGGGGGGTCAGGTGCCACCTGGGCTGGAGTTTCACTGGTAATGCTTTCACTGCCTGTCTCAGCAAGGAATGTGACCAGGGCATCCTGGTCCATGTTTATCCACTTTGGTCTCCTTTTTTCTTAACCAAGACCTATCCTGGGACTATATCTTTCCTAATATGAGAGAGACCATGAAGACTTCCATGAATTTGCTTCCTGACCTTCTGTTGTCATTTTGGGTGAAAGTTGTCCCCACTGGCTAGTGAAAGGACAGCTCAGGCATCGAGAGCTCAGCCAAGCCCAGACTGCTGTGCCTTCCTCCTACCTGTGTGTCAGGACTGAGGAACTTTGGTTTTGTTACGGTGAAGGGACTTTGCCTGCAATGCCCTAATCATGCATTTTTGTCCTAGCAAATCTCTGACAGAGACTGGAAGCTGATCTGGCGCACTACGCAAAATCATTTACCTTTCCCCTGCCGCTTCCTAACACCTCTCTTTCATGTTTTGTTTCCAGCACTGTATATTCAGATCATAGGAACAAGAAACACAAATATCTTTGTGTCCGAATGTTGCCCTTACAGTTCCTTGTATAGATGGAGCCCTGCTCAGTGGATGGGCACCCATGGTGAGGAACAGCAGTGGACATGGTTGAACAGGCCCTCCCTCACTCAGTGTTCCCAGGATCAGTGGTTCCCATTCCCTGTGCACCCTATGTGCACACTCACTCACACATAAGCACACATGAGCTCATGCACCTCAACAAACTGTGTTGTTCATGCAAGGGACCAAAGACCTCTCTGAAAGATACTTTTGCTGGGTGAACTATTATAAGTAAACTTTATTCACATTGAAAAGAAGAGAGTGTGCCATCATAAAGCAGGTTTCTTTTCTTTTCTTTTGGTACCAGGAATCAAACTGATGACCTTGAGCTTGCCCGGCAGGCTCTGTGCTGCTGAGGTGTGCCTCCAACAACATAGTATTTTATACACAGCTCATGTTTTCAGGAAAGGCCGTTGAAGACATGTTTCCTAAATGGGGGTGTGGTAGGGATTCCTCGGGGATGCCTTAATATTCATGTATCCTCATCCATTTGCCCTCCAGCCCATGTCACCTTTGAAGGCAGCCACGTTCCTCAGGTGTGCCTACTCTTGGAGAGTTGGTCTGAAAAAAAAAAGTGTAAAAGAACAGGATGATGAAGAGGCTTTCTGCTGTGGTTTAAGTGTGGCCCCGGTGGAAGCGTGAGAAGCCCAGGCCTCCGGATGGTGACATTACAGGGCGGTGGGCTGTCACTGGGGCGCTGCAGTCTGGAAGGGAGTTAACGTAGTTTTCAGGGAGGCTGAGTTCAGTCTTCTAGGAGGAGTAGTTATGGAAGAGTAACCTGGCTTTGCCCCTCTTTCTGACTTCTTATCTCACTGTGTGATCTCTTCCTTTTCCTTTCCTTTCCCCTTTTTTTTTTTTTTTTGGAGCAGGGGGATACTGGGTGTCGAATAGAAGGCCTTCACACTGAGCTACATCCCTAGCCTTTTAAAATTTTTTATTTCAAGACAGGCATTTGCTAAGTTGCTAACATCGTCAGGCTGGGCCCAAACGTCCGATCTTTCTGCCTCAGTTTCCCAAAGTGCTGAGCTTCCAGGCTTGCACCACCACACCCATCTGTGGTCTCTCTCTTTTGCACAGTAGCAGTTACACCATCCACCGTGAGTTCCTTACCAGAGTCCAGTCAATGCTTATGTCACACCCTTGAACCTCCAGAACTTCAGCTAAATACGTCACCCTTGCTTTATAAAATACCCAGCCCCAGGTATTTCATTGTGGGTATGAGCACATATGCCATCTAATCATCAAGAGGATTACAGCACTTAAGAAACAGTTTTTGCTCAAAGATCTGGGCATTAATTGGAGTCCTTCTGTATGTTCCACAGAGTCTCGTCTTTAAAGAAAAATGCTACTGCAATCATTCAGAGGTTCAAGAATATTTCTGAATAGTTTTCCGATGCCCAGCGCTAGGTGCTCCAAAGACACAAAGCTAATACTAAGACACGTACTGTGTGTCAGGTACTTTATCAAATATTTTCAGTGTAAGAACTGAATTTCACAACACCTCTGTGAAAGAGGTACTATAGTTATTTCAACTTTTGAGATTCATAGCAGGTGTTCTGCTATCTATATAAGGATGAACTCTTCCAAGAGAAAGTGATGCAGTGCCAGAGGACAAGACGCAGAGGCAAGGCCATCATGGCCTATAGAAAGAATAAGTTGCTTCCTACCCAGAGAGTCAAGGTGTCTTCATGGGGTAGGTGGTGCTGGGCTTGGCTTCAAAGGGTGAGGAAGGTTTCTGTGTTAGCTGCTGCACTGTCCAAGAGAGAAAGGGAGCAGGAAATTTCTACCATGAGTTGAGGATGGATGTTTAGGGGTATTCTAAGGAACCCATAGAGACATGGAGGCCATGGGCCATTGGCCAACAAGGTGTTCACTTTGCTGGGGAATGGTGGGACAAAGGCTGCAAAGTTGGAGGAAGGCAAGCCAAAGTGAGTCTGGGAAGTGAGATCAGAGCATGGGGTATGGTGAAACCGGAGATAAAAGGCCTCTCTCGCAGAAAGCCCTAGTGAAAGGTATGGAGGGCCATCAACTGCAGAACTTGGCCTGGGGATCAGCAGAGAAAAGTAGAGGTGACAAATGATTGATGTGGGGGAGAAGGTAGTGGATAGAAGCATCAAAAATAGCCTCAAGGCAGAATGACTTCGAGAGGTGAATGACTTCTTTGATAAAAGTAGGTCAGCTA
The DNA here is from genome assembly GCA_004027915.1 of Capromys pilorides. Classification (NCBI taxonomy): domain Eukaryota; kingdom Metazoa; phylum Chordata; class Mammalia; order Rodentia; family Capromyidae; genus Capromys; species Capromys pilorides. The sequence goes on from PVKN010000828.1 coordinate 37,517, forward strand.
GGAACAAGAAAGCGAGGTAGGAGAGAGAAGAGATTGTGTGTAAGAGTAATTTTGATTGACAAGAGGCTACCCAGAGGAAATTTCCAACCAGTAGCATGTGGAAAAGGTGTGGATAAATCTCAAACCTGGAATCAGAGATGGCTACTTTTCACAAGCCCTCTCTGCTCCTGAGGTTCTGAATCAATTGAAGACAGATACAGAAGAGCTGGTAAGAAAACCTTGTCTGAGGCAGGCCTCTGCTCAGCCCAAGTTCCATTATTCTGGCTGCGTCATCTGGGGAAAGATGCTCTGCGTTCTCAGCCTCAGCATCCACATTCGTGAGATAGGATTTAAATGAGGTAATGTGCGAAGTGTCTCATACAGTGCCTACTACTCCCGAGGGGCTCAACCTGTTCTGCTCTTTTATTGCCTGAAAGTGTTTCCAGAGTTTGTGTTTTCTTTCTGCTCCAAGGGGAAGTCTCAGTAAATTTTTAAAAAAAACATCATCTCCAGACTTGGTATTTTCTTGTCCTACTAGGGCAGCTGGGTGATCATGGAGCTTAGCTTTGTTAATGGGTGGGGAGTCATAGTAAAGTCACATGAGGAGGAGGATTTCACTTTCATTGGTACTGACGTAGAGGTGAGCAAAGTGTTGCCTTTTCCTTGGGAGGCTGCTTTCTAGGTCAGGAGCTGGCAGGCAGTTTGGACTGCACCGTTAGGGAGGTGTGAAACTGGGGCTCGCTGAGGTTCAGTTTCCATGTAGCCCAGTCCCACAGCTCTCTGTAAGGGGCAATTTTGTCTCCTAGAGAATATATGGCAGTATCTGGACACATTTTATATTGTCACCACCGGGGTCGGGTGATGCTAAGGGCATCTACAGGGAAGAGACCAGAGATGCTGCCGAACACCTTATAACGCACAGGGCACAAAGAGTTATCCGTTCCAAAACGTTAGTGCTCCAGCTGAGGAAGGCTATTGTAATCCACTTATTTATTGCCTACAAAGTACTTAGTAGGTACCCATTCTAAATTAAGTGTTGAAAACAGGAAGATTAAAAAGGCAAAACTGTGCTCTCAAAATCTGGTACTTGCATAAGTAGACAGATCTGCAATCAGACAATTACATGGAAATAAGATGTCTGCTACCAAGAGACTGCAGTGACCAACTGGAACAATGGAGAAAAATGCCAGCATAGCACTGAAAGCAGCTCTTGGGGACAGTCGGCCTTGGATTTGAATCACAGTTTTATTCCTTACTGTATCACCTGGGACAAGCAGCAGGAACCTCAGTTTCCTCATGTACAGTAAAAAGAACCATGTTTGTTTCATTGTGCAGTTGTGAGACTAGAATGAATTTAAGATATGGGTAACATAGTAATTGGTCAATGTATCAGTCCGGGTTTTACTAGAGGAACAGATATACCACAAGATGTAGAAATGTATATGAAATTACAAGAGTTTAGAGGGAGTCTACATACTGGAGACTGAAGAATTCAGTTCAAGGTCTGGAGCTCACTGCAGTGTTCTGTGCAAGTCTATCCAGGAGGTTGACGGGTCTGCGATGGAAGGCTGATAAGTCTACTCCAGAAGGCTGAAGGACCCAAGGTGGAGGCTGAAGAGTCTGTACTAGAGGCCAGAAGACAATGTCCAAGCTGACTGCAAAGACCAGAGCTCCTCCAATTCCCTTTTACAGCTTTGAAGTGATGAGTCACTCTAGAGTGGATACCCCACAGGGTGGAATTGCTGAGCTGATTTAGTTAAGCTTTTAACTTCTCAAGTTGACATAATCTAACAACTACGACAGTCAGTAAAATGATAATGCTATTGCTGGGGTCTGGATGTGCCCCCACGTCCTTGTGCAGTCATGGGGTGGGCTTCTAGAATTTATGATCTGTTCATGGTCCAGTGCTAGGGTTATGGATGTGAGTGCTACACCCACCCTGGGGCCAGTCGCCTGCATACAATATAAAGGAGGGAAAGAGGCTTGCTTTCTGCCATTGCTCCTCCCTTTTGTTCTTCTGCTTTTGCGGTTTTCTGCGGCCATGAACTGCTGCCCTCTGCCACATGCCACTCTGCCTTGGAGCCTGCTAATTATGGACTGAAACCTCCACAAACTGTGAGCTAAGAAAATCTTTTCTTACTTAATTCTGGGCATCAGGTTTTTCATCTCAAGACAGATAATGGTGAGGCTACTACTCCTGATAAGAAAATAATATGTTTCTTCCTAGGAATTTAGAGAAGCCCTATAGAGTAACTTTAAAAAAAAAAAAATGTATTTAGTGCAGGGTGTACAGGGTCTCACTACATAGACTGGACTCCTATTTTCAGCTTCCTAAGTGCTGGGATTATAGGGGCACACCACCACAGCCGGTCTCAGTCACTGTCTCAGTGCACCACAGGGGCAGGGCCAGCACAGTATGCCAGGGATCAAGGCCAGTCCCTGCCTCTGCCTAAGCAGGTGCTTTAGTCCACTGAGCTATCTGGCCAGCCCTTAGTGTAACATTTTATCTGATTCTGGAGGAATGAGTAGAAGTTTGCTGGGTAAGTTGCAAGTGTGAGGCATTCTAGACACACACACACACACACACACACACACACACACACACACATATAACAACACAAGCAATGACCCTGAAAAAGGATATATTATGGCTCTTGGAGAACTACATACAGCTCTGAGTAGCTAAGGTTTATAAGAAGTTGTGACAGTTGTGGATGGAATTAGGCCCAGACAGGGAGACTAGTTATAGAAAGGAGGCCTCACCATGAAGTGCCCTTTATTCTAGGCCAAAGAGTTTGGCTTTTGTGTTATAAATTGTAGAGTCACTGGAATATTTAAATGAGAAATGACAAGCTCAACTATGGAGGGAGGGAAAGTAATAATTACTCTTTCTGAAGTTTGGAGGAGCAACTAGAAGGAATTAGAAGGCATAAAAAAAAGTCTTTGGGGCTGAGCATGGGAGTGCAAGCTGTAATTTCAGCACTTGAGAAGTTTAGACAGGATCATGTTCAAGGCCAGGCTGGGTCCTGTCTCAAAAATAAAAATAAAAACAAAAACAAACTTTTGAGAAAAAAATACTTTTGCAAAACCCAAAAGAGAGAAGTCATAGCAGCTACTCCTTTATCTCGAGTAATTCTTATTGAGCATCTATGATGTTCTGAGTGTTTGGAATACTGAAGACACAGTCCCTGATATCCTAGAAGAGACTACATTCTAATAAAATAGGAACAGAATAAACAAGAAAATGTAAAACATAAGTATTATGAAAAAAATTAAAGTAGGCAATGTCGTGCAAGTGATTGGGCGAAGCAACTTAAGGTGACATGGTCTGAGAGGCTCTCTCCACGCCGATGACAGGCAAGCTGAGACCTGCACAGTAAGAACACTAAGATGCCCAGTAATGTCGAGTTGGTCAGCTTTCCATTGCTGTGACAAAACATCTGAAAAAACAATTTAAAGGAAGAAAGATTACTGATCTCTCGGATTATTATTTAATCTCACTGTTTCAAAGGCTTTTGTCCAATGTCACTCTGCTCCGCTGCTTCTAGGCCTGACCCATCCACCAGCTCATTGCAGAAAGGGCTCTATGAAGCGCTCTCTCTCTCTCTCTCTCTCTCTCTCTCTCTCTCTCTCTCTCTCTTTCTCTCTCAGAACCACAAAGTGCAGGCCTAGACACTGCTGTATGGGAAGTTCCTTGTTTAGGGAGAACAGCACCGCATGACTGGCATATGGCAGGAGCAGCCAGCAAATGAAAGAGTGAAGGAATAGGAGAGCATTTGAAGACCGAGGCTCAGAGAAAAGAACCAACAGAGCTTGGTGACTGGTTGGATATGGCAGGAAAGAGAGAGAGGTGTCAGGGAGGCCCAGCTGTGACACCAACTAAAGGAGGTGACACATAATTGAGAACAAAAGACCTCGTGTCACACTTTGATTAAAATGAGCTTCATATGACTTTAGTTTGTTTGGTTTGGTTTTTGCGGAACTGGGGATTGAACTCAGGCCTTGCTCTTGCCAGGCAAGCATGTATTCTACTGAGCTAGCTGCCCAGACCCTCATACGACTTTAGAATGCCCAAAGGCCTATCTGTGTCAAGGGGCCTAATATCAAGAGAGAGAACTGTTAGGGGATCAATTCCGGGTGGCCAGCAGGGAGCTGGCAGCTTAAGAAGAAGTAGATCATCTACAGTTAAGAGAATGGAAGACAAATCCCCGAAGAACCCGACAGACTAGAGGATGTTTCTGGTTCCTTCCAAGGGGATTCTTGAGCTGTGTCCCTCATAGAGCTAGCACTCACAGAAAAGGGTGTACGCTGTGATTTTCTACATGGGTGCAAGAAAATCCACTGGAGCATAGAAAGGGCTTTGTGAAGCTCTCTTCCTTTGGGGACCCTGAAGTTTGGACCTGAGAAGGGGGAGCCTATCTAAAGTCATATGAGGGTCCAGGGAGATAGCTCAGTAGCATATGCGCTTGCCTGGCAAGAGCAAGGGCTTGAGTACAATCCCCGGTTCCACAAAAACAAAACAAAATAAACAAACTAAAGTCATTTTAGTGAAGCTCATTTTAATCAAAGCCTTTAGGAATAAGAAGTGATCCTTACTTGGAAAGACTACATTGCCAGATTGGCCTACAACAGGAGCAGGATCAGGGATCCCTTAAGGACTGACGAGAGAAGAAATGAGGGAGGAAGGTGAGACTATCGCATAGATGCCATCCATCTGTGAGGTCCCGCCAAGAAGAAAAGTTGATAGATCAGTTTTATCCCATGTTAATGTCTTGGAGTCCAGACTCCACCAATTAACTCAGTAATTGTATGTCCAGACAGAAAGCACATTAACAAAGATGACAGAATACAAGAATTTTGCTGTACTTCTCTGTGTTCTTTGAGGTGACTTTTCCTCCAAGTGGGAGTGATGGAATAAAAACAATCTCAAATCACTGAGTCTACAAGGTAACCCGAATGGAAGGAAATTGTTTATCAGAGCTAACAGCAACACTCGATCGGTGGTGACTGTGCAGGGCCAGTTGTTCCCAAGGGCTTCTCTTGCATTCACTATTCCATAAAACTGTGGCTGCCATCTCACCACTACAGCAGCTGATGAGTAAGTGCATAATAAGAACCTGGCGTTCCCAGGATCTCCAAGCAGCCACAGCAGAATGTCTTCTTGTGACAAAGCACTGCTCAATTCCACCACCCTGAGCAAAGGGCCAACAGCGTGATGTTGATGGACCTGGGTTCAAGTTCTAGCTCAGCTGCTCATTCACGATGTGGCCAAAGGGGAAGTCACTTAGCCTGTTAGAGCCTCAGTTTTCTCTTCAGCAAAATGAGGATGCATCTTGCCTTCACTCTCAGCTTGTCATCAGAATCTAATGAAATTACACCCGGGGAGCCTGTGTTCACTACAGCTGTCTTGGTTACTTTTCTTATTGTTAAGATAAGATATCTGACACCTCACAACTTATTTAGCTCACAGTTTGTAGAGGTTTCTGTCCACAGTCAGCTTGCTCCAAGGCGAGGAGGCCTGGTAGAGGGGCACTGCAGACAGAAACAGTCCATGGCAAGGAAGCAGGGGACAGCAGGGCTGTAGCGGAAGCAGGTGTAATGGCAACGGCAGCCAGAAACAGCCGCCTACGTCTCTCCCTTTTGTATTCCATCTAGGTTGCTAGTTTATTGACTGGTGCCACCCACAGCCAAGTAGGACACCCTTAATCCCACTATCACATCTTTATCTACGTTTGCACATCCTGACCCAGCCACCTTTGCAACTCCCCACCTATCACTACATGAGAGTTTAAGGGAACATCTAGATACAAGCCATATAGCAGCCTACTCATAAATATAGGACAATAATCTAAAAATCTATGTGTGTAAATCCCCATTGTTAGATAGGGCTCTGGGTCCCAAATATTTTGCTCCTCTGCCAGCAGGGCACTTGCTGGATGCTATAATTAAGCCACCAACCTGGCACATCACCCTTGGGTCTCATTTCTTTGGCCCAGTTTGCAGCATCCAGACAGATTAGCTCACACCAAAGTCAAAGAAGTGTTTGCAGGAAATTCCCAAGCTAGCTAACGGTGAGGAGCAGCCAACCAGGAGAGAGAGTGTCAGGAGTCAAATGGCTACCAACCACTGTACCACCTGGGCGCCAAACAGCCCTATCTACCTGAGATTCATTATCAGTGGAAGTCAGGGCAGGAGGCTGCAGTGGCCAGCACAGCTGTCTGCTCTTCAGTGCTTTGGCCCATGCAGGGAAGCAGCAGCCAGGAGAGGAAGAGCCAGAGCTAATCCTCCAGCCAATGTCCTTTGTAAGGCTGGGCTGGCTGCTGACTTTAAGGAGTGTGGCAGAGCCTTCCTCTCTCGGGAGAGCTGCCTATGGTCTTCTAGGGGCCTAGAGCAACCAACGCTCTCCTTACACGTGTCTGTATTTTCAGGATCTTAAACTGTAGTACTGGCCTGACCTCCCAGGTCCCTGCCTGTGTATGTTAATCAGTGTTTCCAGCACTCCTGCAGACCTGCTCCTCAGGGCTTCTCACAGGGCCACTGAGAAGGCAGATGTGCTCTCTCCCTCACAAAGGGCTTTAGCGTTAAGGGTGCACATGATCCTTTCCTGGCTTGCAGGACAGTTACCAGCGATGACTAAATGGATACTACATGGGAGTGTTCACTGATTCTTAACCATTGTTATTACCTTTCCCACAGCAACCCTATAAAGAAAGTACTATTGTGATGCTGGGGAGGGTGATGCCAACTTTAAGCAGGCTTCCTTCCTGTGAGGCTTGGACAAGGTAAATCTCTTGCCCTGGGATCTTTAGCCTAAATGGACCCAGGATTCCTCTGGGCTGAGCTTCCTCTGACACTGAGGCTACCAACCTTAAACTCTCTCCCAAAGATGCTGAAGGGATGAAAACTGCACTTTCTAAGTCCTTACTCTGGGCCCTCATTCCTCTTATTTTTATTTATTTATTTTTTTTGTATTTGAGGGAAGGGTCTGAAGGGTGTTCATGGTCTTACTACTAGATTGGACTCGTATGATCTGCCTGTTTACAGCCTCCCAAGAGCTGGGATTATAGGCGTAGTACCACACCCAGTCTCAATTGCTGTCTCAGCCGCCCTGGGGGCAGGGCCAGCACAGCAGGCCCCAGGGATCGAACCTCCAGCCCCTGCACCTACTTGCAGGTGCTTTAATTCGCTGAGCTATTTGGCCTAACCTCAGGGCCCTCATTCTTAAGGATTTCCTGTAATCTCAGAAATGGAAGCTGCCTGTTCCTAATGGAATGGGTGTCCCTAGGGGAGCCTGTGGAGGAGTGGAGGGGCCATGGCTGTGCCCTGTGTGTGCAGCCTGCGGTTCACAGAGGCATTTGGCTCTGATCCTGTCCATTTCCTTTGTTCCTCCCAGGCTGCCTTCCTCCTCAGCTCCATCCCAGTTCTTAGTCAGACTGAGCAGGCCATGGCCCAAAGGTGTCCCAGTCAATGGCAGAACTCTCCAGCAGGGGCGTGGGAGTTGCTTTCTGCTCTCACCAAGTTCCTGTCACCGCCCTCGTGCCCTCCCTCCTCAGCCTCTTGGAGCACACACTCTTTCCCAAGCACCAGAGTAAAAATCAGGTTTCCCTCTGAGGTCGGCTGCAGAGTCTCGGGGCAGTGTTTCAGACTGATGGAATACACCCTGGAGACCTGAGTTCTAGTTTTAGCTTTCCCATTTACCAGCTTGGGCTGAAGCAATGAGAAGCATTAATACAGAATGGTCAAAACAGCTTCTCAAACCTTATTCCATTTGTAAGAGTGTGCCAGTAATCAGGCCAGACTTTCCCATTTGCATTTTAAAGAAGAGAACCGAGGTTAAATGCTTTAGCAAACCATGAACTCAAGGTCTTGAAACCGAAATTTCAATGCTATTTCACTAAGTCTGCATTTTTTTTTCTTCCTCCCTCCATCTTTCATGTGTAAAGTGGGAGTGGGCTGCCCTGCAGCTCTCAGACAGAATTCAGTGTCTTTCATCTTCCTAATGCAGCTTTATTGTCGGAAGAACTCAATTAAGACACCGTTCCAGGGTCATGACCCTGTAGATCCTTACTCTTTATGTGTGCCCTATAGCATTTGCGCTTTCATAATATACGTTTTGCTTAGAAGGAGGATCCACTTGAAATCCATAAGAGAACCACTAGCTGATTTCTTAGATGCTGCTAACAAATAAACTGCACCGTGAGTGTGTGCACATCGGGCATGCCCATTGCTTGAGCATTAAACATCTCAGCAGAGAACAGACTATAAGAACAGACAAACCAGGGCTGGGACATCTTCCAGCATCATCTACAGACAACCAGACCCTTGGAAATGGCAGTAATGGATGGAGAATATTGATGGCACAACATATCTAAGTGCCGAAGAATTTTTAAGTGGAGCAGGAAATGATGAATGTCAGTGGAGAGAGGCTGCGGCAGGATCCTTGCTCTGTTATTCTTGAAGGAATAATTGTCAAAGCCCGAAGGCTGAGGGCAGCTCTCATTTACAGACGCTTCTCAAACATATGCTGATTTTTGCTGTAGAGAGGAGGTGGTTAAGATTATTGGTAGTTAAAAAAAAAAAAATCCAGATTCGAGATCTTGGTTTTTGGGCTAAGGAGACAGGTTAATAGTCTAAGCACTTACCTGGCAAGCACAAGTACCAGGGTTCAATCCTTGGTTCCACATGCTGTGCTGGCCACTGAAACCAGGTATGGTGGCACATGCCTGTAATCCCAGTGCTGGGGAGGCTGAGACAGGAGGATCACCATGAGTCCGAGCTGCGTAGCGAGACCCTGTACCAAATACATAAATAAATGAAAGACTTTTTTAAAAATTACTTTTAAAAAGATCTTGTTTTTTCAGTAAGTGGCTTAGCTTCTTTATGTCTTGTATATATAAAATATATGTTGTAATATTAAATAATGTATCAAATAATAATGAAAAGATTTGAAATCCATGTTTGTGTTTTCATGGTTAAAAAAAAAAAAACATTACTGGCAGGTAGTAAGAAATAGGCTTTTCTCTCATTTGCTCTCATTTTGTCTGATTTGCTTTTCCTGTTATCTTGTATCTACCAAGTCTCTCTCTCTTGCTTTGTGGTTTGAGACAGGGCCTCGTCCTGCAGCCAAGGCCGGCCTGAGACTCACAGCACCCTCCTGCCTCAGCAAAGTGGCTGAGGTGTGGTATATGCTACCACACCCTGCCTAGCCTCGCTCTCGTCACAAAAACATTTTCATTTTTAAAAATCAAAGAAAAAAATGCATAAAGTAGGAAGCATAGATCTCAAATGCACAGTTTAATTAATTTGAATAAATAAATGTGCTTGTAAAACCAACCCCTTAGTCAGAATGTAGATCATTTTACTACCCCTGGGAGATTGTCTTATGTACCCTTCTAAGCAATGCCTTATCCGCCATAGGCAACCATTGCTCTGATTTTGTACCCAGACATTAATTTGGCATGCATGATGTTCATATATAGGAAATTACATAGTGTACATTGTTCTATTTTATTTTATTTTTAGTCTTTATTATTTGGTATAGGCTCTCACTGTGCACCTCAGACTCACACTGATCCTCCTGTCTCAGCCTCCCATGCTGGGATTACAGGTGTATGCCACCACACCTGGTTTTGGTGTCTGGCACAGCTAGGGACTGGCACGACATATGGTACCAGGGATCAAACGTGGGTCCTTGTGCTTGCCAGGCAGGTGCTTAGACCACCAAGCTAATTCCCTAATCTGTATGCATTGTTTTATATTTGGCTTTCTATACCCAACTTAATGTTTCTGAAGTTTATCTTGCTTGAGAGTAGTATAATGTATCCTTCATGTTGCTGAGTTGTAGTCCGTTATGTAAATCTACCATTATGTGTTCATCTATTTTCCTGTTAGTGGAAAATTTGGTTTTTCTTGTTTGGAGCTATTGTGAATACACTTGCTAAGGACATGCCTAAGTATTTTGTGGAAACGTCTTCATTTCTCATTAGTATTTTGGAGCAGAATTGCTGAATCTTAAGGGGTGTGTTTAGCTTTATAGAGAACTACCAAGTGATTTTCCAAAGTAGTTGCAACTTGTAATCCCACTAGCAAAGAATCAGAGTTCTAGCTCTTCTGCATCCCCAGCAATATTTAACACTGTTATTCTTTTCAACTGTGTGTCTTCAAATTGGTGGGAAATGATATAAGCAGTAAAGGGGTTGGGGGATAGTACAGGGCCTCTCCCTGTACTTTCTTTGCAACTGCCTCAGAATCTATAATTACTTCCAAAATAAAAAGGTTTTAAAAGATATTGTAGGGACCAGGAAGACAGCTCAGGGGCACAAGTGCCTGCCTGGCAAGTGCAAGGTCCTGAGTTCGATCCCCGGTTCCACAAAATAACTATGATATCGTTTTTTGTTTTAAAAAGGTATAAAGTAGTATCTCATCATAGTTTTATTTTGCATTTCTCTAATTCATAATAATGTTCAGCACTTTTTCACATGGCTTTAGGTCACTTGTGTATCTTCTTTTATGTAGTTTGTGTTCCAGCTTATATATTTTTTTCTTCAAACAAGTTACTTGTCTTTTTGGTATCAAATCATAAGGGCTCTTTATATATTCTGGATATGTCTTTAGTTATATGTGTGTGTTGTGAATATTTTTTCCAATGAGTTGACTATTTTACTTAACAATGTATTTTCATGCATAGAAATTCTAATTCTATGAAAGTCCAATTTATAATTTTTTCTTTAATTGTGAGTACTTTTAATCCTAACAAATCTTTGCATACTCTATATTTATTTATTTCCTTATTTTTTTTTTTATGAGACTTAGGGTTTTATCCTTCCTGTTTCAAAAGGTATCCTTTGTTCCATCTCAAATGAATTGCTCTGATTGTTGTGGGCAGGAACCTCAGCTGGTTTTTCCTGTATATGTAACTACTTGTGTCAGCATTGATTGTGTAAAAGACTTTCCTTTAACCATGGGGTGGCTGCTGTGGAGAAGATGGCTTCGTTGTAGTCAGATTGGACCTCCTGGACTGATTCACCATTTTTTTCTTTCCTGTTGTTTTTTGTTTTCCTGGTTTACTTTATGAGATTTTCTCAGCCTGTTCTTCCAGAGTTTGTAGAATTTTCAAATGTGGCTGAAATATTTTTTTTGTTTTGTTTCTTTATTTTATTTATTTTGTGGCTGGCTCAGCCTGCCCTGGTGGTGGGGGCTGGCGCAGCATGTGGTGCCGGGGATCGAACCGCAGTCCCTGCAGTTGCCTGAGCTTTCCTAAGCAGGCGCTTTAGACCACTGAACCATCTCACCGGCCCTGAAATATTTTTTATTGGCAAGAATTTTGTCACTCTCCTTCTTGCTCCCTGGCTCCATCATTCCTATGGTCACATGACAACGTGTCACTGGGGTTTCTCTGATCATCATGTTAACTAGAGAAAGTCCCTCCCTGCTCCCCCAGCTTTCCTTATCCCTGTTCCTTGCTAGTTTTTTTTTTTTTTTCTTCATGACATTTATTTCAGTCTGGCATAATATTTAGCGTATTTTTCATTTCTTGTCTGGTTCTCTACCCTACTATGAAAACTTCATGAGAATCAAGATTGTAAGTATTTTGCACATCGCTGCTATTTTTGGGTTCCTAAAATAGTGCCTGGTACAATAGACACAGAGCATAGCTAACTAATGAATCAACAGATAATGATTTCATTTTTATTGCATTCTATTCTTAAATCATGGATACAAGAACTTTTTACATTCCTCTGAGGACACAGTTAAATCTTTGAATTTCTCTTCTATTTTTGCATTTCCTGTTTTTTGGAGTGCCTCTCTCACCCTCGATTTGTTTTTATTTTGTGTGGCGGGGGGGTAGTACCAGGGATTGAACTCAGGACCTCATTTCACTGAGCTATCTCCCCCAACCCACCCTCTATTTGTTTATTTTGGTTTTCCTTTCACGTTGGATGCTTTTCTCAAGTGATTGATGAGCTCTGGCTGACCATTCCTTGGAGATTGTTGAGTCATGGTTGTTTCCCCAAACTGAAGCGTTCAATTTTTCTGCTTAAGGGACATAAGCCAATCTGCTGGTGTTCTGGAAGCTTCATAGGAAAGACCCTGGATGTCACTGTTCCACCTTGAGACTCATTCAATCTCTCAGGTGTTCCGAAAACACTTCCCTTCTGTCCTCCTCTTCCTCTGATTTCTTCCACTCTGGAACCTCTCAGGATACTTTGCTTCAGAGAATAGTATTTTCATCTTCTTCCCTGTCAAGGAGGGGCAACGACCCACTGTATGAAGGAGACCAGGGAAGTGCGGGTCTAGCAGCCCACGTTTCCCTCACTTTTGCTGTGATCAGCTCCACACTTTCTAAAGTAACTGTGTCTTCAATCTCAAGCCTTTCTGAACTCTGGTATTGGAACTCAGCTTGCTTATTATTAGCATTTCCACTTTTTGGCACTTAAATTTTTATTTTCTTCACTATGCCTAATCAATTACCACTCATGTACCCATTGCCCACCTCCCAATAATGTGTAGACATCCGTTTTCTGTTGTTATCTCCCCTCCCATTTTCTTTGTCCTTGGTGTTTTTACTTCTTTATTCTTTTACTGTCATTTAAGTGACTATTCAAGAGAGGGAAAATAAATGCACACATTCAGCCTGTCCTCTGTAATAGAAGTCCTGAATGAGGCTTAAAGACTGAAGGGGACAGTGACTCTTAATGTTAACAGTTATATGTGTAATCCAGTCATCCTTAATTGATTCCCAAATTATTCTGTTAGTTCAGATTGGATCATAGAACTTTTGCAATGTCACTAGAGACTCATAGTGGTGATGTTGGTTAAAGGACAATAACATAAGATGACTGAGCTGAGTTAGGAGCCATTAAAGTCTGTTGCCTGGGAACAAAACTGATGGGAGAGGAAGTCACACAAGTTTAGGGAGCTAACTTCTGACCATGCTTTTGTTCCTCCCATCAGAGAGCTGCACAGAGCTCAGATGCTCTTGTGAAGGTCTCTGCCTCCTACCCTCCTTGTAGACCTCCTTGTTTCCTGAGACCAACCTATTCCTGAAGGCCAGCTTCTTGTACTCATAGATTATTTACTGAACAAACTTTGATGAGAGCCTATCACATGTGAGCTAACGTAGGACCAACTGCAAACAAGAAGGTGTGTACATGTTAATGTGAGAATACAGAGATATGTGAACAATGCACTCTACACTACAATCCCAGGGAAATTATATTCTCTGCAAACTTCAGAAAGGCACCATGTAAATAAGAGAAATGCCCACCCGACGAGATAGAGACAAGCTATGACTTGGGATGACTAGACAAGAAATATCTTCAAGCTTGGCTGCAGCAAAAGTACTTATAGGTTAGAAAAGAGGCAATCTCTCCCTCCCCTATCACCTTACCACAGGGGTGGGGGGTGCATAGGGGAGTCCCAGGTGGTGGCCATGTTGCTTGTTTACTTTTTACATTAAGCAATGAAAGCCTGTCTCTTTCTCATCAGCACCCATGGCCAGAGATGCAGATTTTCCAAGACATGGGGATAGAATAATGGGGAGGTATAGAGCTCAAGAAAACCACAGATTTTCCACCAGACATTTCTAATTTGGGCATCTAAGTGGACAGTACCACCATTAACAGAGATGGGATCTAATAAAGAGATAGAATCTTGTCCTTTTGGAAGTTGTGGTTGTTCAGTGACTTTTCACAGGGGCCCAGTAAAATAGAAATAATGGAATGGTTGAGTGAATTAAATAACACATCTGTAAAGTGTCTGATAGATTTTTCTTCACAGTCATTATTAATCAGTGTGATGAGGAGTTGGGAGACCTGACTGAATCAGATTTTTATGATAATCTAATCTGAAGCTGTGCTCTGGTCTCATAATTCTTTTCACTTAGAACAATATCAATATTGACAAGAGCAGATAAGAAGTGGGCCTAGAGCTTCCTTACTAGGGCTTTCTGGGACATCCCAAACACCAGAACTCAGCTGTCATGAGTGTCTGAGACAGGACCTGAGGAACAGGTGATCTTATAGTCCCTTGGGCTCCCATCTGTGAGGCTCATGGGAGGGGCAGAGCCAGACAGATACCTGGATGTGCTGAAATGAATCCAGTTGAATATGACTTTTAGCCAAAATAAGCTTTCATAGAAACCATGAAATGTGTTAAAAAGCTCTATTGGAGGGACTCGAAGGACAGCGAACTGCCATATGAGGTGGGAATGGAGGAGTTGAAGAGTGATTTACATCAACGTGGGCTCAGAGAACTCCGAAATGAGCTCCAACCTATAAGGGGGGATAGAGACAAACCACTTTCCCTTGAGGAGACTTTAGGAAAGTTCTTGATATCATTTAACTGGCAGCAGTAAAGTAGGCTGGACTCACACAATCTGCTTGTCTGTCTAGCACTTTCTGGGGATGACCCTGGGGCCTACACATCCCCAATAACAGCAGTGTACCTTGGGCAGGCCACCATTTTCATCACCTGTTCACTCGAAGTCTTTTCTGTGAGGTGGCTGAGAGGGACTGTGGAGGGAAAGCTTGGCTAAGCTGTGCGACTGGTAGGTGCCCTTCCCAGGGCTCTCTTCCTTTACTGAGGAATAGGCATCATGACATCTTCCTCACGGCCTCTCAGCTTTACATTGTTTCCTCTCAGTTTTCGTACTTCACAGGGAACAATTAGACAAGACCAGAGGTTTCTGAGATAGCTGAGAAGACAAGTTCACAAAAGGGAATGGGTATTGGCAGCAGAATCAGGAAGAGGAGTACCAGTACAGGTCCTCTGTGAGGAAGGCCAGAGGAGCGCCATGTTTCAGACTTACCCACAAAGGGTTTGAGTTGTGGGATGTCAGGTTGCTTAGTGAGTTTGCTTTCTTTCACTGATGTAACAAATAGCACAAATCTGAAACAGCATAAATGTATTTCTTGTCTTACAGTTCTGGAAGTCACAGTGGGCAGTGGATTGAATGGGTTGCTCTTTCTTCTGGGGGCTGGCAGGGGGGATTTGTCTCTTTGTCCATTTCATCTAGACTGCTTGCATTCTCTGGTTCATGGCCTTGCAGTCCTTTGATCTCCATTTCCTTCAGCACAACTCTGTCTCTGCCACTCCTGCTTCACTCTAATAAGGACTCTTATGTTACCCTGGATCCACTTGAATAATCCATCTGAGAACCCTTAGGACAACTACAAAGACATTTTTGCTGTGTAAGGTAATATATTCACAGGCCCTATAAATCAAGATATCAGTATGTGGCCGGGGAAATAGCTCAGCGGTCCAAGAGCCTGCCTGCAGACGCACGGACCCAGGTTTGATCCCCAGTACTGCATTCTGGGTGCACATGCTGGCCACTGAACCTGGGCGTAGTGGCACACACCTGTAATCCCAGTGCTGCGGAGGCTGAGACAGGAGGATCACTATGAGTCTGAGCTGCACAGTGACACTCTCTACCGAATAAATAAATAAATAATCTTTAAAAATTAAAAAAATACACCTGTAATCTCAGCACATAGGAGGCTGATAGCAGGAGGATCACTATGAGTCCGATCTGTGTAGTGAGACCCTGTAGATCTTGTACTAAATTTATTTTTGAAAAGTAAAGATATTAATATCTTTGGGTGATTGTGGGCTGGGGAGATAGCTCCGTGGCACAAGTGCCTGCCTGGAAAGTGCAAGGTTGTGAGTTTGAACCCTGGTCCTGCAAAAAAAATAAAATAAAATAAATAGACAGTATCTTTGGGTGACCATTGTGCCTACCGCTGTGGTGACCATCATTTAACCCGTCTCTGCCACTAGCCCTGCCTTTGTTTGGGTCTGTCTGGAGATGTGCAGTGAACACCTCTGAAAACAAGACATCAAGGATCTCACGGTTACCAGCTTCACGCATCCACTGGAGAGTTCTCTAGTAACTGGCCTCCTCCTGGGCTGTGTTTCTTCCCAGGAAGGAAAGTAAGGCCACTGGTTGGAGTCTTTCTCTGTGGGTTTTTCCGATGGGAATCAGATGCACCGTGGCTTTGTGCTACAGTGGGCGCCATTGCCTGAGACAGTAGTCTCCGCCCGACCAGCCATGGTAGGAGTGAGGGAAGGGCCGCGTGCTTCCCGCAGTCATCCCTCTTGAGTGTTGGTGCCGCGTGGCTCCTGACGGCTGATGGCCGTCACTGCTGCAAAGGACACGCAGAGCAATGCACAGAAATCACAGTGACAGCGGGAAGGCCGCGTGCGAAGTCCTGGGCGGAGCTGGGAATTTTCTATTTCGGGCGGGGCTCCTTACGCGAATGGTTAGGTCCAGGAAGCCGTGGACTTTCCTTCTGGCCCAGAAGAGTTGAAAAGTGATGCTGGGGTGTCCTCGTGGGCTGGGCTGGGCTAGGCTGGCACGCTCTGTCCTTTCGGACTTTTTCACCATCTCACCCTCTGGACACCCTGCGCTACAGGGCTGGCCGGTGACAGTGTCCGATTGCCTCTTACTTGTCCCGCATGCTTATGAAGACCCCAAGCCTCATTTAAGTCTTTTCTCCATGGTATTTGCCTTGTTTCCCTTTTCTTTGATTTTTACTTAAGTGGCTGAATATTCTAATTTATTTAGCATTTGGTATTTTTGAAACTGAGCCACCTCAGTGATTAATATCATTTCTTGCTTCTAATTTAACTGTACAGTGCATCCTAGGCTACCGTTTCCCCTAAGAGACAGTTATAAGGTAAAGCTGTCTCTAAGAAATCCCATATTGCTAAGGTCAAAGAACACTGAAATGAACAGGCGTAACTTTAAGAGTTTGGGCCCTGCATACAAATTCCGACAAAGGCCCATTGTCCTTTGTTTGTGGTAAAATAAAGAGCTCCCTAGCAGACCTGGAAGGCACATCCGATATAAGGCTTTGGCAGAGCCCAGAGCTGAGGGCGTGGGTTCAGTTTAGAGGTTGTCCCCCAGGGCACACTGCCTGGGGGGACTCAGAAGGGGCACAGGCTGTGGCCCCTAGGTAGGGGGCCACAGTCCTGAATTACCAGTGTGAACCTACCTGCGTCAGGCTCTGTGGAAGGCTCAGGCCTGAGAACACAGCAATCTTGAGGAAGCATCAACTCACGGCCCATCCAGAGAAAGCGAGACACCTCACTCAGCAAGCAGAGGCATTTCAAAGCGGGCCTGGTAGCCTTTTATTTCAGGGGAGAAGGTGTTTGCATTCCAGGCTCCCTAACCCCCTGGCCACTCCTGGAGACCAAGCCTGCCTCTGCCCTCCTCTGCCGCTCAGCCCTGCCTGTGTCCTGCTTTTCATCCTGCTTCTCCAGCAGGCACCTTGCCAGCTCCTCCCCCTGTGGCCTCCTCCTCTTCCCCTTTAGGCCTCCTCTTCCTCAGGTCCCCAGCTGTGGGCCGCGGGCCTTGGCAGCCCTCCGCTGGCCCCTCCCCCCGCTTTCCGATCATGTTTTATCACAGCAGCAGTGATTGACGTCTGCCCCCTTTCCAGCTCTGCACTGCGTTCTCACCGCCAGCCCCGCCCACCCTCGGCCCCCAGTCCTGCAGGCCGCTGTACTCCCCTGAGAGCTGCTGTGAGGCCTTCCTTTTGCAGGGGAGCCCAGCTGAGCCTCAGCCTGAAAATGCAGCATGGACCTTGAATAAACTCAGGAAGTGGGAGGGAAGGAGAAAAGGTAGAAAGAAAGGAGAATGGGGGCGGAGGGGGAGAATGTGAGAGCGAACTGAGACAGAGGCGGCTCTGGGAGGCGGGGTGAAGATCTGCAGATGTTGGGGTCGTTTAGACAGAGATTGGGAGCTCCAAGCCCTGAAGGGGTGAAAACCTCTCTCCGCATATTTCGCTCTAGATGTCTGAGATAACATGAATGGGGGAGGAGCTGCCAACCGAAATAGCATTCACCTCCCTGATCCTGTTTGGATCAACCCTTGAGGATTAGGTTGGCAGAAGAAAATACCTGCTTTTAGGTGAGTAAGAAAGGCGTGAGTTATTCAAGAGTTCCTTTCATTACCGGGCTCTAGGGCAGCGGCAGGGAGGCTCAGGCTTACTGACACCTCCAGTCAGCCATCCCTTTCTCCTGGCCCTGCTTGGGGAGAGGCCAGAGAGCACACCAACAGTGTCCTTTGGCCAAGCACAGAAGCCTCCTGGGGAGCCACGTGGTGGGGGGCCTCAGGGAGAGCAGCTGAGCTGCGGGCCAGCATCAGTCTTGCCTCCTTGTTCCTGCAGCCCCCACACTGGTGCTGGGGGCCCCTGTGTACCTGAAGTCCTGCGACCATGCCCAACTCCTGAATGCCTCACCAAATCCTGGGTCTCCAGAGGCGATGCGATTTTAATCAACAGATGCACATGTGGAGGGGTCAGGCACTGTTCAAACTGCAATAACTGAAATGAACTAATGGTTCTAACAGTCCTAGGGGATAGATGCTTGTCTTGGTCTCCATTTTATAGGTGAGGCAACCAAGGCAGAGAGGGGTTAGGGAGCTGGGGTGACGTGAGTGTAAGTAGTTGGGCATGGGGGAGCTGGGATGGGAACCTATACTCGCAGTCACTATGACACTGCATCTCACGCTGGCCCCCTCTGTCCCCTGTCAGATTCTGACCTCCTGGCTTTGCTGGAAAGAGAAGCTGTGACAGCCTGGGTGGAGGATAGCACTGGAGGCTGCTAACCCTGGGTCTCGCCTGGGTTGTGCCATTACCTGGCCAGGTGACCCTGTGCTGCACGCTTAAGCTGTCTGAACCCCAGTCCCATGTCTCTCACAAGATGGAGTGATTAGATGACTCCCATGTGTCTCTCACATGACATGCTTGCAAGGCCGCTATAGAGCACTCAGCCAAGTGTGGGCCCCGCTACCCCTGCAGCTGTCTGGACCCCACCTTGGGGACTGCCAGGGTAAGGTGGGGCAGAGAGGTAAGCGAATGCACTCAGGAAAACAGACTGTGGGTGGGCAGCCCCTGTTGGAAAGGCCGAGAGTTCAGTGTGACTTGGCTGTGTCCCCCATGAAGGCGATGGTGGGGCTACTGGTCTTAGCAGCGTCATCTACCTGGAAAGCTCAGGAAGAAGCTGCTAGGCTACTCTCCAACAGCCAAAGGCTATCCAAGTCAGTCTCCCTGTGGAGGTGACAACAGAAAAGTTCCAGCTACTCCTGAAAGACTCTGACACACGGACAATGGAAGTAGGCTAGATAGATCACATCGCTTAATGAAGAGCCAGAGGCAGGGAGCTTAAAGTACCCTATCTCCTCCACATTAAGGTGTGTGCTTTTCACACTGAACATTTCTAAAATCAGAACGAGTCACAATCAACATTATTTTTAAATGGGTACTGTCTAAATTGATGGTGCTTGATAGAATTAAGGAAATATATAGTATTCCTGTTGCTCTAAGCTTGGTTGGGATAGAAATTAGAAAGAAAAGGTAATTTATAAAGAATCATGAACCCCTGCCCCAGGCAGAAATGGGCCGCAGAGAGGCTGCAGTCCCAAATCTGGAAAGCGGTGGGGAACTCCCAAAGGATATTTGCCTCTTACCTTTTTTTGGAGGGGAGGGTGTTTTTTGTTTTTTGTTTTTAGACAGAGTCTCACCATGTGGTTCAGGCTGGTCCTGAGCTCACTATGTAGCCCAGGCTGGCCTTGAACTCACAGTGATCCTCCTGCCTCAGCCTCCAGAGTGCTGGGATTAGAGGTGTGTACACTGTGCTCAGCTTCCACAGTTTATCTTTGTCTCTCTGTGTAGCTTTTTGCCTACTTGTTTCTTCCAGTTACCTAGCATGAAAATGGCCAACCACAGCCCTGTAGAAAACTCAGGTCTCTTGATCTCTCTCATCCATCTATTACATCAGGGAAAGGATTCCCACTGTCACATCTAGTCTAGTCAGTTGATCAGGTGAATAGCAGGCAAGCAGGCTGCTGATTTTCTATTGGTGTTGCTCTTCATGTCAGTAGAGACACACGGTACAGCAGGCAAACATCTCACAAGAATGTCTCACCCAGCAAGCACAGGCTGACAGCCACAGAGCGTGATTCCCATACTGTGCTGTGTTGGGGTTGGCAAGGACAGTGGGAAAGGCACTAGGAGACAAGTCACTGGAGTACAGCCAGGGAGATCACTAGGGCCCTGACACAAACTGAGTCAAATCAGCAGTGACCATGTGTTGTAGCTCAGTGGTCAGGACTTTGCTCTGATCCCTGCTTCCTGCAGAAAGGACTAGATGACAGAGGACTTGTCCGAGGACATTGCCCAAGGAGGCAGAGATGGTGACTCCCAAGAGGCCTCTTCCAGAAAGGTTTAGTAATCTTTATGTAAGCGCCAAGAATGTTCTCTGAGGGCCTTAAACTGTGTCTGAAGAAAGCACAGCCCCTCCGCAATCTCTGGAGGTGAGAGGAGAACCGGGTGGAAGCCAAGGAGCCAAGGTCCTGGCCTGTGGGATCCTGCCCCTTAGGTTGTACAGGACCGGCCGAGTCTGTGCTTGTGGGGCTGAGTCCAGCCACAGCCCTGCAGTCTGCACTTCAGAGACCAAGTGCCGGTCCTCTCACATGACATCCTTCTCTTTCTCCCTGAGCTGAGTGCTGGCTGCAGCCACCTCCCTGGCTGCCCCAGGGGAGCTGCAGAGGCAGCTGGCATCATGAGACACTGACCTAGAGAACTGGCAGGAAAGCAGCTTGCTAAGTTGGAGCGGATGTCAAGTGGGCATGGGTGCATGCAGTGCCAGCTCCTCTGACATCTACGGGATCCAGGAAGCAGACAGGGCCAGAGAGCAGCAGGAAGGATAAGCAGAGAAGCAGGAACTTCCCGAGGCGCAAGAAGAAACACAGCAGCCAAAGGGTGGCTTCACTTCCAACTCTCCGGGCGTCACTCCCAAGAGAGCTGTCCAAGTCATTAGAAGTATCTATGTGGCACTGGGAACCCATCTAATGTGTGAGTACCAAGGACTCTGTGCTGGCTAATGAGTACTTCCTCTCCTCTTCAGTCCCCTGCCTGCCTGTGGTAAACGGTTCTGCTGGAGAATGCTGCTCTATGCAGGGTGAAGATGCCCAAATTTGGGAAGGGTTGTCAGACAGCAGGAGGCACTGGGATGAATGAACTGCGAATGCAACAAGAAGAAAAGCACACAAATGTGACCCATTTGGCTTGCTGGATTGGTGATTCTTATGTCAATACAGCTATGTAATTTGCTATGCCAACTGAGAGAAATCCTCTTGACAATTCACTTTTCTATTTTAAAAAGGAGTTTTAAACACTGATGTTCGGAAGTGATCATGGTGAGAGTTGTCCCAGCTCACTCCAGGCAGGGTTGTGGGACCAGAGTCTCATTCTGTTCACCTCTGTGAACTGATTGCTCCAGGAAGCTTCGGGGTCTCCCCTTCTCAAATCTGTCCTCCTCTCAGCTCTCACCACTGCGTCCCACTCAGGTCCCCAGTTTAGATCACGCACCTTGCAGCTGGGTCCTCTTGCCTACTCTATGCAATATGCCAGGAGGACTCCAAGTATCTGGCTCATTCTCAAACCTCACTCCCCATTGGTTCCAGACCTGTCTCTTTCACCCTCCCTCCTCCCTTATTAAATATCTAGCTTGGGGGAAGAGAATGCCTCCCTTCTATAGCACCACTCTTTCGTTGTTTAGGTGTGTGGTGCTGTGGGCAGAACCTAGGGCCTTGCAGTGCTAGGCAAGCACTCTGCTGCGAGCTACACCCCCAGTGTATATCTCCCCTTTTTTTTGGCTGGCTGAGGCTGCCTTATGGGCAGGTCTCATGCTCCATGTAGGGGTGGGGATGGAACCGCACTCCCCTTTCTATGTGTGTGGAAAGAGGTTTTCCTTTGTCAAGAGTATTCCGATGTTCTAGGAGGCAGGGATGAGTGACTGGGGAGGGGCTGTAGGGAAGATGACACCTCAGGCCTCCTTTTTGCCTCAGTCTGCTCCTCTGTGCTGGCAGGGCATCCTGCCCTGGTGCTGCAGTCTTCTTCCAGAGTGTTGGGGCACAGCTGGGCTGTGTTCTTCCCTACCACAAACTTTTGAATTTTGGGTCCATGCAGCAGAGACGAGGGGTCGGGGAACAGTGAGCAAGGCTCCCTTTCCAGCCATGTGCCCCTCTCAGGTCCCTCCGGCCCTGAGACACAAAGTTTTTAGAGTACAATCGAGCCTGTGGAGGTGGAGAGAGCTGGCGGACCCTAGGGGCTGCTGAGGGCAGCTGGGGTGGGGGACTGTGGACAGGGAGGAGCCAGAGGGGTGTCCCTACTACAGGGAGGGGAGGGGTGGGCTGCAGCTGTGTGGATTTAGGGATGGGTATGGAAAATCTAGTTTTGTATGCACTGGGTTTTAGATGTTTGTGGTAGACCTCCAAGGAGAGATGTCAGGCAGATCATTAGATCTCCGATAGTAGGGCTCCCAGCAGAGGTCTGCAAGGAGGGATAGACTGAGCATTTTACAACATGGGAATGGACCTCAAATAGGCCAGCGTGCTGGGGTGGGATTGAGGCTGCAGTACGTGGTTCTTAAATCTCTCCTGGTTCTTAAATCTCTCCGAGGGGTTGGAGTGTGGAGAAGCGATTCCGCTCCAGATGGCGGCTCCAGGGGCCGCAGGGCCCAGGAGCTAGATCACAGGTCCCTTGCCAGCTGCTGCTGCTCAGCCTGCAGGCTCTATTAGTCTGGTGATGTGTGGGAGCTCCCAGCTGGGGACAGCAGTTGGGCAGGCCCAGCTTCTGAGGAGCAGGAAGAAATTGGCCCAGCTGGATGGGTTGGGTGAGGAGGGTGAGAAGCTGGACTGATCCCTGCGTGGTGTCAGCCATATGTTGAGGCTTGAGACCACAGGTGAGGTGTAGTAGAGAGAGGTGAAGTCCAAGACCCATGGATCCAGGTCCATGCAGAGCCCAGGGCCAGACACCTGAGCTTCTCCCACACCCCAGGATCTCAGAGTCAGATGACACTGTTCCTCACATTTGCAACCTTAAATCCAGAAGGCCACTTGGTCCCATTCAGAAGGTGTCCCATTCAAGAAAATCAGTTCAACTTTCACTTATAGTTCCCAAGGAATTGTATCAAGGGTCTTACAGGGTGGCATATGCCTGTAATCCCAGCTACTCAGGAGGCTGAGACAGGACAATTGCAAGTTCAAGGCCAGCCTGGGAAACTTAGCAAGATTGTCTCAAAATGAAAAGGGGCTAGAGATGTGTTCAGTGGTGTGGCCTAGCATGTGGAAAGCCCCAGAGAGGAAAAGAAAGAACAGAAAAGGAAAGGAAAGAGAAAGAGAAACAGGAAGAGAAAGGGAAAGGCAAAGAAAAGTAAATAAGGATATCATAAGTATTTGAATATATACTCTAAGTAATTGTTTTGTTTTGAGAATGGGTCTCACCATGTAGTTCAGACTGTCTTGAACTCACTACATAGCTCAGGCTGGCCTAGAATTTTGGTAATCCCCCTGCCTCCGCCTCCCAAGCGCTGGGATTATAGGTGTGCACCACCATGCCCAGCACTCCAAGTAGCTTTAGTTAAATTTTTATTTCCCTTTCATCACCTACATAAACTCATCTGCATCAGTCTCTGAGGCTTTCTCCATCTTTTTCCTCCTACCCTTCCTCCTCTTTCTCCACCTGCCTCTCCCTGCCCTCCTCCCTTCCTTCCCTCTCTCTTTCTTGCCCTTATTGTGTAGGTAAGTTTGGCTTCCACATAAAGATGCTCTTTGATTTATGATGAGGTTACATGCCAATAAGCCCATTGTAAGTCGAAAATATCATAATTTGAAGACGTCCTTAATACACCTAACATACAGAACATCGTAGCTTAGCAACCCGGCACCCTGTGGACCGCAGAGCACCTGTTGTTTATTCTCGCAGTCACGAGGTTGACTGGGAGCTGTTGCTCGCAGTTGCTTCCCAACACTGAAGGAGCACATAGCCCAGCATACTACTGATAACACAGGCCGTCTCACCCTTTGGTCAGGAAATTAGCTGAGGGACCAGAGACTGGAACCCGTCTGGTTCCTGGATTCCTTATCTGTGAAATGAAGAGGTTAGAACAAAGCGCTACAGAGGAGATTCTGTGAATGCTGGTGCGGCCCACACAAAACCCAGCTCCTGAGACCTGGTGCTGACAGGGATGTGCTCTCGGAAGGACAGCTGCCTGCCAGACAGCTGGAAGGTGACCCACAAAGAAACTGTCAGAGGACATATGGAAATTATCAGAATCAAAATGGAGACATTTTCATCAGTTCTAGGAAGGAAGGAAGGAAGGAAGGAAGGAAGGAAGGAAGGAAGGAGAAGATAAGTAATTGGACGCATTATGTGTTTGTACCAACTCCCTAAGACCAATGTGACTATCATGTAGTGTAACTGTATACTAAGTTAATGAAAAACAAAAGAGAGGAAAGAAAAGCAGAAGGTAAAGGAAAGAACAGAAAATAGCTGGCATGGGAGCACACACCTGTAATTCCGGCACTCTGGGAGGCTGAGGCAGGAGGATTGCAAGTGTGAGCCCAGCCTGAGCAATGAGCAACTTAGCAAGACCATATCTCACAAACGAAACAAAAAGGGCTGAGGGTGCAGCTCCACACCAAGCCCCCTGGCAGGGTCCCCCCACCCCCCAGGCAAGCCAGGAGCTTCTGAAGGAGGGACTGTCCCACGTGTGTGCCTGATGGCAAGAACTACAGATGACTCTGCTAGGACCACAGCCTTGCATCAAGGCCACTGTCACCTTTTCCTTCCCCAAGAACATCTGCCCAGCAACTGTCTGTTCCACCTCAGCCTTTGCCATCAAATCCTCAGAACCGAGCATTATTATTTCAAAATACTTTGTGCAGTGTTCCTCATCTGCTCTAAAAAGCCTCCCATTGTCCTGGTCTCTGGAGTTCCCCATAGTCCTCTGTGGCAGGGGCATTCCCATTTAAATCTCATTAACCTTCACAGCGTCTCTCTGATTGTTATTTGGATCAAACCACCAATTCTCCTTTCTGGCTCCATCCATGCTAGGTCGTGCTTGCCCTGCCGACCCAGCCACCTCTCGCACCCCAGCCCTCTCTCAGCGCAGATGTCCATCTCTTCCTGTGCACTCGTCTTACCCTCCCATCTGTTTATCACTGCCCCCCACCACGCTAGTGACTCACAGACTTGCTTTCCATGGGAAATCAATCCAAGCGTCCAGCTTTCTCTTAATTCTCTCCTGTTCCATTGCCCCATTCAGCCAAGAAGGCAGTGGCTGCGCCAGAATTCCCCAGACAGAAAATGGAGAGCTGTTCATGGGATAGAAATGCCTTTCCCTCTGTAATAGGAGGTTGGGGCTGAGAGCATTGAACTCCTGTGCACTGCAGGTGCTTGGAGAGGACACTGCATGGAAAATGAGCTCACAGGGTCTTCTTAGGGACGTCCCAGGCTCAGTGCCGTAGCTCCCAACTGCTCGCTCTTGTTAGGTGGGAAGAGGCATGGACTGCTGGCTTCCCTGCTCAGGACTTGCTGTGTACATGCACAGAACAGTGGGAGAAAACAGGAAGGGAAGGAGGGAGGGAGGGAGAGAGAGAGGGACAGAGAAAGAAAGAGAGGGAGGGGAAGAGAGGGAGTAAGAGGGAGGAAAGGCGGTGGAAAGGAAGAACAGAGGGGGAAAGGAGAGGGAAGGAGGGAAAGAAGAAGGAAGGGAGGGAGGGAAGGGCAGAGGAAAGGAGGAAGAGAGGGAGGAAGGGGGGGAGAGAGGGGGAGGGAGGAAGAAAGGAAGGGAGGGAAGG